>DWUN01003080.1:0-12612 GCA_018249975.1 Passova gellias
GAAATATAAAATATATCGTAAGCTTAATGTTCTCTATTTTTATATCCATACGAGCTGTGCCTCGCGGTATTACCCGCGCAGCGTTAGATCCCGTGGGAATTTCGGGATAAAATTTATCCTATTTTCCTCGTATTAAATATAGCCTATGTTCATCAGGGATAATGTAGGATTCTAACGGTAAAAGAATTTTTGAAATCGGTACAGTAGTTTCGGAGCCTATTCAATACAAACAAACAATCAAATCTTTCGTCTTTATAATATTAGTATGGATAAGCATGCGTGTGTCAGATCAACGAAGTTCTATACATAGTAAAGTATAAGATTACACGCAACCGTATGTCGCAGTTATTATTATCATCAGCTGATCTGCAGAACAGTTTCATTTTAAATATGACATTTGTATCTTTCTATAAATTGATTTAAATTACAAATTACTAGAACCTCCTTTTAAGCGTAAAATGCCTGTTGTAACTGTTGTTGTGCCTCTACTCTTCCGTAATGTTAAAACAGTTATACCATCACGCTAGATCCCTAACGGGGTAGACAGAAAGCGCCGAGTACCGAATTCACCATTTTCTTCATGCGTGTTGATTTCAGAGACTCTTGACTCCATAATATTATCGTTAGCATAAAAGAAATGTATATAAGAGTATACGTAGAAATGTAGATATACACCGGCCCTCGCTGTTGTTAGATAAAACAGTTGACGATCGCTGGCATTTTCAAAGCAGTTATCGCACTTAACGGTTGGGCAAAAATTCGCTTAGCCGTAGAATTTAGCGAACGTTCGGTTACCTGATCTCACAAGCCAGCGGATGTTAGACGAACATCCGTTGAAAGGCTGACAACAAAGTATGTATTAATTGCGTGTCTGTATGCCATTCTTTGTTATAATTATTTATTTAAAAAATAAAATATGTCATAAGTCTATTGTGCGAGCGGAACATGTGGAAATTTAACAAGAATAATCTGTTTCGCATAAAATAGAGACTCAGTAGACGATCAATTTATTTGTATTACACAAGTCATGTAATATTTCATTTAGTAGTCGAAATTCAACTATAATTCGTTACATGTATTTTTAAGTTGGATCAATTGATTTGAATTGTCCGTACATTATTAAAACTGAGCTTCTGACCGTGGCATATGTAAAAAGTGTGAACGCTTTTTTTGACAATCCTTTGGGTGTTTCTGTTTTTTGATTTTGACAATATGAACGTAAACAATTGATGTTTTATTTAATTTAATCTATTTGTTCTACGTGTTACATATAATTTTTTTGTTTTCCCTAAATAATACAACGGTTACTATGTGCGTTTACGAATAAAAATGTCCCTTTCAAGAGAGATAGAGATGGAGATATTGTACAAATGTGCGCGAATTTAGTTTTTTATTGGGTTTGAGTATTTTTCTACTTGTCATAATGTGTGTTTAAAGAAAGAAAGACAATATGTGTTCCATCTGTTTACGAATGATTCATTTAAAATAAGTAATTAAACTAATCTCAAACAAAAAACAAAAGATAATGACAATACAAAAAATTAAAATATCTGGTGCCCATGTCACATGTCCACCTTCAATGAATAAGAATAACAATTTGATTTGGAGCTTATGTGCGCTGTAATAGAGCTTTTTATTATAGTTATCTATGTTGTTTGTATTAGCTTGTGGTCCGTCGTCGCGGCCGGCGCGGCGTGTACGCGCAGCGCTGCACCCCGGTGTCGTTAGATGCGTACAGCCTGGACAGCGTGAGCGTCGGCCAGCGGAAAGGGAACCACCGGCTGCGAGCCAGCAAGCGCAGTTACGGCAACCCCGCCTACGACGACGAGGTGACGATATTTTCATGTTTTATTTCTACTTTCTATTGTTTCATTACTACACGGGTCTCGTCTTACAGTGACAAGTTTTTAGGCTGTAGTCTATCACGTTGGCAATTCGTATTAGCAGACTTAACTTCACGTGTGATAGTTTCATCACGATGTTTACCTTCAACGTGATAGCGAGTGATATTTCTATTTGTAAGTTAAAAAAAGATTTTAGGTTATTAAATCTTTGAAAAGTTAGTTGTGCGTGCTAGGATTTGAACCTAGACCACCGGGTTGGGACACTGAAAATCAAACCATTAGGCTATCACTTTACCGATAGCAATTGTGTGTAATTCATATAATGGGATTAGCAAACTAGTAGTCAGCAGTCACAAGTGGCTGCCAGTTTAAGAACAAAGATTTCTTTGTAACATTATTTTCTTTGTTAGCAGTAGCAGTTCTGCGTAGCTAGCAAGACATCTCGTAATCAGCTAGGACAAGGAAAGATTGATTAGTATTTACAGAAATATTTTGTTTCAATATTTCAGGTCACCTCCCATCCAATGAACTACGCGGCGCTGGCGAACTTCGCTCTCGACGTGGACTCCATGTTGGCCGAGTTCGCCGAGATCCCCACGGTCACCGTGCGACCTGATGAGGTGCCTCCCGGCTGCGAAGATAAGAACCGGTACTCCAACGTGCTGCCACTCCCCGAAACCAGGGTCCCGTTGAAAAGAATCGGGAATGACCCCACCACGGAGTACATCAATGCGAATTACGTTACGGTGAGTATTGATGAGAGAGTATGCGCGAAGAGAGTATTGAATGTAGGCGAAGCGCGTCAGGTTTGCAAGGACAGAGATATTTGGCACTCGGTACTTTCTGCCTACCCCGTTAGGGACCTGGCGTAATGTTATGTATGTAAGTATTGATAATTATTAAGAAAAATCTCAATTTTAAACAAAAATAAAATCGTTGGGTACTTTATTTCTTCTTTAACATTTTTCTTCATCTTTTATTCTTAGTTTAAAATTATGTATGATATTACAATTATTTCTTTTCAGTTTTGCTTCCGTACCTTTTTTATTAAAGTAATATTGAGTGGTTAAATGTGTAAATGTATAATATTCCTTTAATGTTCTCCAGGGTCCAGGGAATATTCGCAACTACTACATCCTGTGCCAGGCGCCGCTGGCCAACACCGTGGTGGACTTCTGGCGGATGATCTGGGAGCAGAACTCCAGGCTCATCGTCATGCTTACTGAGTACATGGAGAATGGCGTGGTGAGATAATTGTCTCTCGATGTGCACCACAACACCAACAATGTACCTACTGGAATACCGCGTTGCCTGTCCTATATATGATAGATCTTGCCAAAATACCTATTTCTATGTCGATAATTTTCTTTTGATTCAAGGACCAAGAATGCTTATGGATGTATTAGACTTTGTAATGATAAATGACTTAAGCCAAATAAGCTAACACCCGTGAAATGCGGCTGACTTGTTCCTAGGTTAGGTATCAATAGGGTTGAAACCACGCGACATAAATATGGTTGACTACATTTTTGTAAAAAAATATAATTCCCTTTTACATTACGAGTAAATGGTATTGACTTTTACAGGAGAAATGCTACGAGTACCTCCCGCCATCCGAAATATCCGACAACCGTCGAACTTTCGGGGACTTCCAGATCATTCTGATGAAGCGGGAACAGCGCGATAAGTACGCCGTGTCCAGCGTGCAGCTGATCAACCTCGCCACCAGGACCTGGAGGGAGGTCACGCACCTCTGGTACTTCTGGCCGGCCAAGGGCGTTCCCGATGATTACGACTCGGTAATAGACTTCCTGTCAGAGATGAGAAGTTACATGAAGATCTCGCAAAATGCCAAAGAATATGATGAAGAAGGTAGGGTTTATTATTTATGTACAGTAGGGTGTCCCTTATTTAAGGAACACACTAATTTACAGGGTTCAAAATACTTTTGTGCAACTAACCGCAAGTATAACTACATAGATTTTTATTTTCGCTAGTTCAGAGATGCAGAGTATTTCAGGATAATACGTATTTCCATCAAGACTGCACTAAGACAATCAGTATTTTGTAGTACGGTTAAATTTCCATACTAGACTCCTCTTTACTGAGGTTTCCAAGAATAGGAGGAGACGCCTGTCGGTCATCATGAATTAAGCGATTTAAGTATTTGTAACATTATTGTAGGAGTGGAAGTGATCTACGGCGACCAGAGTCGGTCGTCCTTCAATAACCTCTCGAAGCTACGGAGCGACGACAGCGGCTCCGGCAACGGCGTGAACGTGTACTCGCCGGCGAAGGCCGAGGAGATGATGCGGCGCGGGCACGCCACCAACGGCACCCTGGGCAGGATGAAGGCCGCTTCTGAGATAGAAGGTACCGAAACAATCGCTAGGGTTCGTTGCGTTCGGCTTCAGACTTCGTCAGCCCGAACAATCCCAGCCCGGTACACTGTTTTAATTAAATTGCGGGGATACCGAGTGTAACGGTAAACGGGTCGGTGCAGTTTCGTGATTTTGTATCAAGTGATCGAATGTAACTGGTTTTGCACCGTATTGTATTGTTATGCATGGTATCCGTGTGTGCGTGCAGCGGTGCGGCCGTGCGTGGCGGTGTGCGCGTCGGGCGCGGGGCGCGCGGCGGCGCTGCTGGCGGCGGACGTGGGCGCGCGCGCGCTGGCGACGGGCGCGGCCGACGTGCCGCGGGCGGTGCGCGACCTGCGCGCGCAGCGCCCGCACTCGCTCTCCAACAGACACCACTACATCTTCCTCTATAAGGTACCTTTCACACTGGTGTTCCGTAACAATCATTATTGCAGTGAGTGGTTTCGAATATATGTCTGGATTCAAGCGAATTCAAGTGTGAATTGTTTTAGTTTTCACATGTTGTTTATTTCCGTATTGTCTATACAACGGTATATATAATAAATCCTTGAGCACAAATACCTAATTTTAGATGTTCTGAAATTCTCAAGTTTTGGAAATCTTTTCCGTTTCAGGTGCTAAGTGAATACGGGAATAAGCTGATGGGCGGCGGAGTTGATACTATTTGATAAAGAAATGATATCCGTAGTATAATATAGTACCTACTCATACAGTACCATGACATTAGCCCAATATGCGCCCCGAGATTACAGGACAATAAGTTAACGTTAACATTTTTTTTTACTGTAGACACTATTGTTAATGTTTGTGTTTGAGTTACTATTTCAAAGTACACTAGTTCACTGAACTAATACCGCATCGCGTTGTTCAATTGTCTTTTTACATATTTTATTCTACACGCAGGTAACTAAAAGACATAAATGTATAAAAGGAAAAATGCATTGCGGTGCGGTGCATTATTAGTTAAATTTTGTTCATTTTTTTCTAATATGCATACTATACTATATTTTTAATATCGATTTAAAATTGTAAACAATTATTTGAATATTTTTAAAACCTTTGGAAAAATGAAATCCTTATTCAACCTGGTTGTTATGTAATTGCAAACTCGTCTACAGCATTATTAATATGAAGAGGGGAAAGATGTTGATCGTAGTAAATGCATAATAATGATGAAGGAAAATACTCGTATACTTCACTACTCGGAATATACCAAAGTGTTGCCAGATCTCTATTAAATTGACTACCCAAGACAACTAAAACACCTACATAATTAGAGGGAGTGAGTTGTGAAATTCTAATAAATGCAATTACTACCATTAAATTAGTGTTGATCTGTTTATCATATTATGTATAACGATAATGACAATGAATATAGTGGTTTATATTTTAAATATCTGATAATCAATTTGAAGAATATTAGAATTTGTTAACTAAAATTAATTTCAAGTTATAAATATTGTTATTATATGACTAGTTATCATTGATTATACGTGTGATATGAAACACATAATTGTCGATATTGAAATGACAATTGTTTATGTCGAACAATCTTTATTGTTTATTTATCTATTTTATTTTATTGAAAATAATTTTGACTAGTCTATTTTTTAATCGAATGTTGTTTTTCAACCAAAAACAGTTTCTTATTGTTACCTTAGAGAGACCATTCAGATATATCCTATGACCAATATAATATACGATATCATTACTAGATAAATAATTAACTATATTGTAACATAGTATTTATCGAGGTCTGCTGTGATTTCTACTAACGTATCTCTAAGCACTTGTAATTTAAAAACTAACTCTTTATTAGTTAGTTAAGCGATAGAATAAGTATGTTAAGTTAATGAATACTCCATTTTAGTTTCATTATTCTCATAATTAATGACAATTGTAGTGTTAAGTGATGATTTATTATCTGTTGCAAGTCGGTGGGCGTATTTAATAGGATTGTTGTATTATTGAAAATTTTATTTTTGTTGTATGTAGGTAATGCAATGTTGTGTATTGTGGGCGGATTAAAAGCATTTAAATCACATTTAAAATAATAAAGCAACAGCACAATATGGAAAAACACCAATGTATTAGGGAATATGAAATTATTTGATATACAGACGTTCATAGCTTACACAGTAATTATCGTATAAATATGACCAAATAATTATGTATAACGGAAGTAATTTTATCTAGAATGTACTTTACGATTAAGTTTAAGTAGTTATGGCCTAAGTTGGAACGCATAATACATGTAAATGTAAAATTACAACACTGTTTTATTTTGTTACTGTTTCTCTTATAGCGCGCCAGTGTATATTGATATTTAGCTGCAGTTTCGTACTTACAGCAAGCGTATCAGAATAACTTAAAATTATAGTTCAGTATATTCATCAACCCTTTTATCCTTTCAAATAAAGAGTGGGTAGACTACAAACATGCTGTTTAAACAAAATTTCGGCTTACTCTGTGGCGCGCAGGCTTTCTCGCGATGTTTTCATTTATCGTTTTATCTTGCGACATTTAATATGAACACGCATATAACTCCGTAAAATAACGGCTGCATGGCTTTTCAATGCCTGCTCCCCAGGCCAAACAATATTAAGGTTAATTATAAGATATTCATCAAAAATTGAAGTAAAATCGGATAGATAAAAGCAAGGTTTACGAAATAATTACAATTTTAACAAAATAATAAATGTACATTTTATTCAAAATCGGTACAAAAGTAAATAAGATCAAAATATTTCGCAATAAAAAGATCTCGTCTCATATCACCAAGGTTTGATGTTAAGGAGTGGACGCACTCGTTCAATTCAAACTGTCTCTGATTATTCGGACACTTGCGCTTTCACTGTCAGGGTGTTTATATAAAGTATTAATGCATTTGTTACCGTTGATTTCCTCGCTGCAATCTGTGCTCGGACTATGACAGTCGAGGGACTTTGTTTCAACATTCGCATTGCTATCATCGTCTTCAAGTCCGCTATATTGCCGTGTGACGGGTGTAAAGTTTTCTAATACATTAGTCATGGACGTACACTTCACGATTGTTCGATCTTCGCTGTCGTCAGACTCTTCGATGGACAGTCTAATTGGCACATTGACGTAGGAGCCGGCGAGAGACTCTAGAGATTCAGAAATCACACCTGAAACATTCCATTGCACCTACAGATAATACAGAACTACATTTTTATAAATCTCATATCTTATGTATCCACTCGATTACGTAATATTTATTTATTTATTTATAATGTAAACGAATCGCGTCATATTTGCAAGGACAGAGCTATCTGGGACTCGGTGCTTTCTGCCTACCCCGTTAGGGTCCTGGCGGGATGTGATGTATGTATATATCTATTACCGTTATTTTGTGGGCAATAGCTTATCTATATAGCTTCTTTTCGCCACAGCTATGCTGCCCTCACTACGATCCATAAATGTAAATTATTAATATATTTATACGGTTACCTTGGATTGGGTCCTGGTGTAAAATTCGCTGTATGGTTATTTTATTGTTATTAAAAATTATACATAATAAACGCTATTACTTACCCTGGGTACTATGGAGCAAGATAAGTTCATTGCTCTGCAATTTAAAATGTTATTAGAGAACATGGTTGTAAATAAATAAATAAATTTTAATTAATGAAACAAAATTGAGATGTTGAATTTGAGTATTGAGAAATCAGAAACAATGGTTACAAAACAATCGCCTTTAATAACATAGGTATATGTTTAACAATTATTGACGAATTACTAAGATAATATTAAGTTAATTAATTAACAAATATTAATATTAAGTTATTGAATTAAGTTACCCTGGCTCACGTCACCAAGCCGGCCCTCTACGAATTTTTATTTTATTTTGTTGCCTTTTGATTTATTGCTTATAAGGAATAGCCAAAAAGTTCATGTCGTAAGCAATATAATCGTAACGATGCTGTTAGGAAGACGGCTATCCTCCTTAACGTGACAATTTCAAAGGCTGTTGAAGTAAATGCTAAACCTGTATATCATCTACGACGGAGCCGCCATCTATCAGCATCGGTTTGTAGAAGTCGGAGACGAGGCTCTGTGACGACACACTGTGTTCTTCAGCACTGCTCTCACTGACCACGGCAAATGAAACTTGCCGATCCTGAAAGAGAAAATGTTCATATAAAGACCCTTATAGGACACATAGTATGTTTATCAGCTGTCCGCTTACTCTAGCGGCTCCAGCTCGCCTTGATATAACCATAATGCGACTAAAGATTATTTGGATATTGTAAATATTTTGATTGTCATTAATGATGCGTACACAATGGAAAATAACATTTAACGTAACATCACGCCTGTAATCCCCGAAGGGGTAGGCAGAGGAGTGTAGTACGCCCCCACATTTCACTAGTTACGTTTAAGTCCCACAATGGAATAGGTGGTGAGCCTATTGCCATGCACCGGGCACACATCCAGACTGTCGAGTCACTACTAGAAATTCTAAATTAGGAAAATCCAGTAGTACCCAGCCCGGGATTTGAACCCAGGACCGTTACGACGTTCATTACGTTTTTACGTTATAAGAATAATGACTAATAATTCACATATTGTTAGTATCTAGCTAGTAACATATTATACATCAAATTCAATTGTTTTCTATTCGAGGCATTCATAAATTGCGTCACACGTGGAGGTGGGATGGGGGATGTGACATTGTGTGACAAGGGGTCCCAAATTTTAACATCACATCATTTCAAAATATAACTTGTATGGCAAACAGAAAAAACCTGGGGGAAAAAAAAATCTCAGCACTCTTTTAAATAAACGTTTCAATTCCTTTTTTTTTAATTTGAGATTTGGCCATCATCAACAAAGCAACAAATGTGGCCTACGATGCAGCATGCTTGCCCAGTAAATGCTTATTCATTCTACGTTTAAAAACCCTACGTTATATAGGTTTTAGTCCGATAGAGCACACGTCACAGCTCATCGTGTATGTCATACAATAACGCCTATTTCCAATAATGGTAGGCAGAGAGTAATTACTAGCAATATTTATATCGCACAGTTAATTAGACAAAATCGTTAATTAGACGCCGCTAAATCTTAAATAGGGCCAAATCCTCTATACGCCTCTCTACCACAACAGAATGTACGCATTTTAATTATTAATTTTTCTCAGTCGAACCTTGAATAGCGGGCTTTATTAAGTTATAATAATGTCAAACAAGCTTTAAACAGTTTCGTGATGCTCAGCCGGTTACGAAGCCATACCCATAAATTATAATAGCCTGCTATGTTAGACCAGGAACATCGATATTTTGACAGAGTGCATATGCCTACAGGGAGTGGAAGGGTTGGAACAAGGGTCGGACTAACCCTTAAGAGCGGAGCCTGTATCGAATGATAACAATGATTTATGCGATTCCGGGCGAGATTTTCTATATAACCCGGTTATGTCACAACTGAATGTTTCCGGGGGATATACGCCAATATTTGTTATGGCAAATTATAAATAAAGATCATTTGTTCTACAAACATTATGTATTGTTCAATATACCTATACAAAAACTATTATTAATTATTAAATTCATACTCTATAATGTGAAAGTGCTTTTGTTTATTTGTTGGTCCTTCAATATGTCAGTCAGTAATCACGCTTAGATCCATTGACGCTTATGAAATCCAAATTAAAATCGACAAATGTATTAAAAATTACAAAACATTTAAGCGATGCACGTCAAAATAACAGTTTCATAAATCACACCCTTAAAATTATAAATAGAAAATTATAAGGGATGAAAGTATTTAACGGTATTATTTGCGTTTCCGCGAAAACAAAGTACTCTAAGTAAACAATATTTGTCAATCTCAAACCTTACCTTAGGGTTGGCGTCTAATTCGCACTCGATTTCAATTATCTCCCCTCTGGCAGCCCTCAGCACGACTGGCTGGAGAGACTTACACGTTGGAGTATCTAGATGTGAGAAAGATATATCGTTTATATGATGACAGAAAGAGAGGACAGTGTCACGTGTGTGGTCACGTGTCAAATATCGAACTTGTTTATTTCATTTACGAATCATATATGCTCATTTTGGCTGACTTCAGGCAAATCCACAAGTACATCATATTATTGGATATTCTTTGGGTTTGGGTGAGCAGTTGCAATGATCCATTAAGAAGCTGACTTCGGAGATATTTTCAGATTTAATATAATAATTCTCACATTTCACATCCAGTATGAGCCGCTCGCTGGGCCCCTCCCCGAGGCTGTTCCTCGCCGAGCACACGTACGCGCCAGCCGCCTTCCTCAGGACACGCTGCAACACCAGGCTCTGGTTCGCGAGGAGTACTCCTGGACCCGGCTTCACTATTGCACCCTAGGGCAGAAATTAGAGATAGTGATTAGGAACCTTCTAGGTGTCATCTTAGACTGCACCTCACTTACCACTAGTTAATACTCATTTATCTGTTTTATGATAATGTTTAGGACGGATTATTTTCATATATTAAAGCAAGGAAACACTTATCCAAATATCTGGGGCTAGGTATACCCGGGAATTGACTGAATTCGTCGTTAATTCCATTGATATTATAGATGATTTCTGATCTGCTTGCCGATCAGTGTAAGGGTCGCCAGAAATGCATACTTACATTGTGAGTAAAGTACACGTGATTGTGCCAGGGATTGGCGCGTACTCTGCAGTCCAGGTATACATCGGAGCCTTCCACTACCTTGCTCGCGTCCAGGTTCGCACCTAATTCCAGCTTCACCACTGGCAGATCTACAACAAGCAGTGAGATAGCAAAAAGTTGACTTTATTCTGATCACGAACATGACTGAATATTGGTATCTTGATATTTTTAACAATAACAATAATGTACTTCCACATTATATTTGTGTCTCCATAGTTCTTGGTATTGTCTGAATAGCTACGACAAAAACAATAAAATTTGTCGAAAATTAATGGGAAGTTTTTTGTGTTTGATAGCGAATTGTTTGGAAAATCGTAACTCGTACGATCAGACCACAATTGGATACTGTCTTGTAAACTTATATCGACTTGTAATAATGCCTGTAATGATTACATAAGAAAGGATATATATTCCAAGTATTGTCTATATATTTTATTCATTCCAGATTTTATTTTATTAATTAAACTTAGCTAGATTTATACCATTCTCCAGATGTAATTTTTGAATTTTTTTGCAATTTTTTTTGCACTTTTTTTTAAATTTTTTTAGGATATGTTTTATTTCATTGTACTGAATGTATGGAACAAATCATTCTTTGCATTTGGCAGTTGTGAATATCCACCTATATCTCATGGTGAATTAAGACAAGGGTTCTCCAATAAACTATGTTATCAGTGATCACATACGCTGAATCTCCATTTTCCAGCCGTCCTCGTGCGTGGAGTGCGGCAGGGTGGGCTGAACGGCTCGGCACGAGATGACTCTACCAGCATCCTCAATAGCCGGCACGAAGGTCAGGATGCTATTAGTCACGTTACCATCTGTTGATGTCTGCAACAAAATTGCTTAAATAAGCTTTCTTTCATACAAGCTCCAGAACTGTCTGGAATTTGTCTGTCCAGATTGTCTGGAAAATATCGCTGTTTTAGCAATAAGACCCATTACTGTATTTATGACCATTCTGTATGTATCCTATTTTTTTTGTATATGTGGTGTGCAATAAAGAGGTATTGTATTGTATTGTATTGTGAATGCATTTTGTAATTTTTTGGTTGTGTTGAATTTTAAAGCAGATTTCGCCGTTGAAATACTGGTCCTATTCAAGACAGTGAATACTGATGGAATCGTATCTTCTTATCTTGACGCACTGTGCATTGTTAAAAGCGCTAGATACGGGCATGTGGTATCCGATACAAATTTCTAATCAAAGTCAAGAACAAAGCAGATAGCCGTCTGATACTATATCCCGATCAGAGCTAATCTTTCCGATATACAATCTGATCTAATTTGGCGCTCGAAGTAATGATACTGTTTCTATATATGGGTCGGTTGTAATGATCCAAGACGTAGGTTCTCAAAGTTATTTCGTATTTAAGTAACAATCTATCTTCTATCTATATCTATCTATCTATCTTAGATACATATAATAAAACTGTACAAGAGTTCAATTCTGTACATTGAATAAACACTAACAAAAATACCCCTATGAGTCTTCATACAAGTAACACAAGCCAAAAAAATCTTTTTTAAAATTTTTGTGTCTATCTGTTGTCCGGCTTTAACGCGAAATCTACTGGGCGGATTTAGATGAAACTTTTTTTGTTATATAGCTGTTAAACCTCTGCAACATATAGGCTATAATTTATTTTGAAATACTCCAAATGCTGCCCAAACCAAGTTAGATATAAGATTTATAACTAATTATG
>DWUN01003081.1:0-12611 GCA_018249975.1 Passova gellias
TTCACGGCAGAAATAGGTGTGGCGGTGGTACTTCCCCGGGCGAACCGTATACAGGTTCTACCACACAAAAATATAAATCGGGTGATATTCGAAATATACTGAAAATTCTAAGTCGTTTTCATTTGTCCTTGAGAGATATTTTAAACCACCAAGCGTTTGTTAATCATACTCAATACACGAATGTTACATCCAACGAATATACTTCCGATGGTCGTGTATTTATTCATTCTTTTCTGTAACGTTAGAGGATTACAAAGGGCCACCTGAATGCCGCGTGGCATTCACTACCTGTCAACGATTGGGCGTAGACTTAGTAACTAAACGAATACTCGTTTGCCGCTAGTATAGAAATCGCAAGTTCATACGAACAGAATAACGTCAACAGTGAACACCCAAAATGTTCACTACACAAGTCAGTTAAAATCTGTGTATATCCTATGTATTAAAAATGGACATATATGTATGTGTACATATAGCAACGACGGCACTGCAACCAACATACGGTAAGTATCAGACGTAACAATTTACCAATAATTTTGTTTTCAAATGATTGAAAAGAACAGAACTAGAATTACGCAACTTAACGCACCGTCGGATCAATTTGGCGAATTCTTTACCGATTGCCCTTTTAGACATTGATGGGAGTAAAAAAAATATATAGTAAATAATATTCGCTTTTGTTACGCTCCCAACTTTCACTTACACCTTCTTTTCGAGTTTCGTCTGTTACTTAATTGGCAATTACAAATATGATTGTTAAGTCGAAAATGTGCCTTATAAACGGTTTTCATTGTACGTATGTTACGGAGTTACGCTACAGTAACGAACACAACTTGTTTTTTCTAATTTTTTTCCATCTTATTATATATATAAATGTGCGGACAATCGTTGTCGCTAGGCCAAACTTATGCGTTGATGGAATTTATTTAGCGTTGCGTGTGAATATTTAAAAGCGTATCTGCTTAAGCCAAACAAAGAGTACCTACAGCAGCCCTAGCTAAGTTTCATTACGAAAGCTTGCAACGAAGTCGATAATAAATTACACCTGGCAGTTATGTAACTCAGGTAAAAGTAACCGCTCGCTCTCGGATCTATTCTCAACTGTAGCTGACTGCCTGAGTCTACTTGTAATCCAATTCAATGAATAACTATCGCCCAAATCTCGATTTGGTCATCGTAAAGATGCTCCAACGCCGCCTTCGTTCCGAAATGTACAATAAGGCTGAACCGACGCGAAACGAATGCAAGTAATTAAATAAAAACCCCGTTACCAAGTAAATATAATAAATGTGTAATACATATAGTCGTAGATAATTATTTCATATATTTGAATACCTCCGTGATGTATCTCGGTTCACTTACGTGCATGCACAGCTTGAATAATATTTAACTAATGTATTTAGTGTCAATAGCTCACGAGTATACGTTAATATGGCAGGGTTCAAGGTTATTATGTGAACAAAACATTAAATCGCCTTATGCCATGTATTTAAGTTTTTTCTAATGTCAAATAGCTTCAATGTACTTTAATTAAAATTAAAACGGCCTAGACTTGAACATTTCCAACATAATGTGTCGATAAGTTAGCTGTTGCGACAGAATCTGTTAACATACCTATTATACAATAAAAGGAGGTAATCTACAATGAAATAATTTATTTTTCTTTACTATCATATCTATAATAATGTATTAAGTTGTCTATAGGTATTCTCGCCCTGCCTCCATCAGCCAGTTTCTGACCTATTTGGTCGAGTTGGTCAAGTCTTGATCACCCTCGGCAACAACATCCATCATCATTCTTTCACCATCCATTCCTTTCACATATTCCGAAACATCTGAACATTCCCTTTCTCGTTTTTACACCCACACTCATTAAAAAAAACATCTTTTTCTTTCGTTTCTATTACGAACACGGTCAGCCATTAAGATATTAATGCTTATTATTCCTTACTATTATTCTTTCTATTGTTGAACAGTTTATATAGTATGTTATTTGTATTTAGGCGCTTTGGAATATATCGAACGTTCACCGTGATACAAGATGGAGTAAGCAGAGAACCGGTCTTGCTCACAATTGTTTTCGCCCTATTGGCCACTTGCTTCGTAATACCCGTTATACAACAAATCTTATTAGCTGAACTGGAGACTAACAGTTACGTAGCATCTATCTATACCACCACACCCGTCGTGGTCAATTTCCTATTGTGCATATCTAATTGATTTACACAATTTATCTTTGTATGAATGATAGTTTTTAAAGCTCACTGGTACCCGTGTAATGTTAAATCTTTAAATATGAAGTCAATATTATACATAAAAAAGGAAATATTTAAGCAACCGAGGGTATTTTCAATTATTTTTCCTATTATGTCATCTGGGCAAAGTAAAAATTATTGATTATTGATTTCAATATAATTAGTAGGTTAATTAAGTAAAAATCCGTATATGATGATGAAACATTTTGGAACTGAACTTAAGCCGTTATTGTCTTTATAAAAGTGCAATGACACAAATGTTAGTTACATCTCCTAATAATTTAAAAGTTGTTACTAATAATCGTTAACGTACTACTTTTAGCCTCTTACAATAACGACGAACAAACAATCAGTCGTCATTTACTAAATACAAAGACAAAGACAAAGACAGGATTAGTTCGAGCCATATTTTGCCTTCTACGGCGTACAAATTTAAGAAATGGAACAATTACTATTGCTAATTTATCAACAAACAACAATTAATAATGGACAGATTATTATTACTAATTTATTACACTAAAATTTACTCGCATGTACGATATTTAAAATAAATAAACATCAAACCGAGACTGGTACCCAGCATTGCAGCATATATCAAGACCCGGGGTTTACCTACAGCTTCGAATGACGTAACTTTCAATAGACTTACCCGTGAGGTAATACCCGAAAGCTGGTTATTCCTTGGTCAGAATCCCACGCGGTAGATTATTATTGCTCGTACGTTGGTATAACGTGCGCGCAGATTTTTATTTCAACCCCGGCTACATTTCAATAATCTTGCAAATCACACATCCATAGCTCCAATCGTGACCAATTTATTCCTGTTCAAAATGCATTCTTAGATTCACTAAGTGTCAAGAAACATTATTTCTACAAAAATTTTAATATAACCTAATTAAATGGTGGCACACATAGTGGCTTAAATTAGTGGTACACATTATAAATCTCAAATGTGGTTTCGACACAAGCCAAACAAACTCTACCTTGGCATTTAAAACGTTGAATATGCTATAGCTTGTTTATGTATTATTATATATTACTGTTTGCCATAAAATTAATGTTTACCGAATAAGTGAAACGCAGTCAATTATTTTAAAGTATGTTATTCATTATCTATAGAGGATGTATCGATTGTAATAAAAATTCATTCACTCCTATATATCACCTGACCTTATTTTGCCGGTTTACGTTCTAACGTTAAAAGTTGTCGGATATATTGTTTGCTGAGAGTGAAATTTTCCACAACGTGGCGCGAATTAAACGACTATTCGTGTTCAGCGAGTTGTCATATTTCGTGTACGCAAGCAATAATTTTCATTGAACATTATGATAGCGTGTCATTTCGAGTGTACGATGAAGGGTTATTCGTATGTGTTCGTATCTGAAACACAATTTCTAGACAATTATCGTAATTGCACACATAAAACTTATGATGTGATGTGTTGTAGAACAAATGTTTTCCTCAGGAAACATTTCATATTGATTGAATACGACCAAATTATTGTGCAGTCAAGTTTCGATACACGTCGCCTTCCTGCATTAGTCTCAAGTGTACCTACATAGTTATATTTAGCACAAATACTAGATATAAAGTGGATGACATTTAGTAGGCAGGCATGCGCGGACTATTAGATCCCGGTCGAAATAAACAATACATTTGGAAATATCCGCTTGGAGACAATGCGGCGCACCTACATCGCGAGATGGCGTATTGTTAGCCTCCACATTTCGCAGGCAATTTGTCCGCGTTATTGTGTGTTGAACGCTGCCGCTGATATCTATTGGGGCATTGCCACTCAGACACACGCTCCCATACGCCCAATTGTGATTGGCAGTTGTTGGGCGCATTATTTGAACCGTATACCTATACGTAATATGTTGAATGTCGCTCCGTTGCATTTGCTAGATGTGTTATGCAGCTGTAAAATACATGAACAATTATTCTCTTACTTGTTTCATAACCTACTCATAAGATCATTCAGCAAAATTCCAATACAAAAGCAGTTTTCGTAACTCGCTTTCATTACGTCAGAGAAAGGTTTTTTTTTAAATCTGCCTCTTTCAAATTTTTTGGATTTAATGTCATAATAAATTTAATTGATTACTATTTTATAGCTTCCATTGTTTATTAACTCTAGGTAATCCGTATCTAACAGGAACGTTATCAATTACGGTAAACGTATGCTCGTATGCGTTAATTAGTCCCGTAGGCATGAAGATGTAATATAGAGTACGGTATAGACGGAGGCGTGGTCGGCGTCACGCCGCGTCGGCGCCGTGTCTATGCGGCCGGATTTCTTGCTCCGGACTACGTCCCATCTACTGTTGATTGGACGTTCAATTATAACGAAGCTCCTATCAATATGTAAACCAACAGATAAAAAATAAAAGTGTATTACAGTCGCATAGATAATTTATCTACACAATGTTTTTATGCGTTTTTATTTTGTGCAGCTGCGAAACTTGTTATCGTAACGATACTTCAGATACCGAGTCGAGGCTCGCGCGGAGCTGGACAGAGTTTTAGTCGAACGTTGGTTTTACTAACTCATTACGTTCTGCATTGGTTTCATAATGAATTTATGCGAGAGCGTGCTCTTCGACAAAAATTCCACGGATCCGATCTCGACTCTCGAACGCGTGTTTCGCACCTTGATCTAAATACTTGCGACATTGTCTAGTGGCAGCGTTTGTACCGTCCGTTTTGTCTAACTGAATTTATTGATATGCGATTTACTACATTCAATTCATTGCATTGATGTTCGGAAATCGTTTGAACCGATCGACACTACGTTGAATTAAGAAAATCAAACAAAAACAACTCTTACAGTTCTTAGAATTCAACTATCATTGTTATCGCTTCGACTTTGAGATTAATCTTTGCTTCTTTTACTTTCAAAATGTAACGTAACTTTTTGTCTTGCGTTTTCGTCTGAAAATGACGTCATACATAAGTTTGGTAATGTTTCAGTGAAATCGAAGCCACCGTCACTTTTTTAATGGACTCGCCGAAATAATTGGGTCCTCTACAATATTTCGAAAGAGAACTAATTGCGTGCATTGTAATATAACATTTTTTTGTTGTTGTTTGTTTAATGCCGCGTTAAACGGTTAGACGGACAATATTACGCAAGGTGCGTTCACGTGATCGGTCGCTGTATTGAAGCAAGTAAAGGTGTAGTTTGTAGTGTATAAGTGTATCTACGGAACTCCTATAGCGTGTTGGGTAACCGGCCAAGTTGGAAAGAGCTTCGTTACGTAGAAGTTTCGATACAGCCTCGCGACGTGAGGCCGCGGCTGTAGGCACGTCGCCGGTGAGAGGCGCCCCTCCTCTGGCGGAAGGTCGCGAGCATGCTACGAAGGAGAATGGCTCCACAATGAATCCTTGTTGATACACACCCGAACGCTAAAACCTCTTACGATGCAGCTTTATGTATGCTGTTTCGACACACAAATTCCTCGCTCTTCGCCGTATTATATTTTCCAAATTGCGCAACCGAAGCACTTCACGTACAGTTTGTGTTAAAAATATGATGACACAGAAGTGTTACGAATTGAAATTTAAAGAGATTGACGTATTCATCAACGTTATCGCGGTTCGATGTGATAACGATTCATACATTGAAATGGGCTTGATATTAGTAATCTAATCGGCGGCCATGCGCAAAATAATTAACACTTATTCGTGCTCTTCCTATACGAAAATGATTCAAGGTAAAATTCAAAAGTAGTCGTTTTATAATAGCAGAAAACATTTCTATGCGCGCCAACATGTATACATACTTACCTTGCAGGAATTGCATCGCTTATAATTAACTCGGTTACCAGTGTAGCATTCCACAGTTCGGCAGTTTACTAAAACTGTAATCGAACGTGGAATCGTAAAAGCGAGGTATTCTAGTTTCGTGTTGTTTAAATAACACAAGTTTCATACGGCGTGCGGGCCGCGATCAAAGAATTGGAAACTACTCACTCGGCTCACAATGACAACAATGGGCGCGACTCGAATACGGTTTTTCACATACACTTGTATATAATTAAATGAATCGGCGTTACCTCACCACTGCCAACGATTGCGACAAGACGGACGGCGTATCGTCCATTAGAAAGTCAGCGAATATGCAAATAGTATCGTAGAAACCTCACGAATAACTGGCCACTCACTTCGCCTTAAAATGTGTCTGCGATGAAAGTGACGACTACCGTTAGTAATTGTGTTAGAACAATTTCTTTTACATTGCTAAATTCACCGTTTGATATCTCTCTCTATCTACGCAGAAAACGCGAGAGTCCCGCAATCGAAGAATATCAAGCTAAGATGGATGATGAAAATGCTAAGTTAGTTGTTCTCAGTAGTCTTTCGATTTTATCGCGGTAATACTTCTAAGTTTTACGATCATTTTGTTTATATCTTTCTTTATATCTGTCTACCGCGGTTTCTCACGATTGTTCACTACGCTCTGATTTTAGTGGCACATATTTTCGAATTGTGACTCAGATTTCGTTTTCACTCCGCTTTTCTCGGTAAGGTATTAGATTTGAAGTGAGAATATTGGCTGTGCTGTTTGCTAACATAAAAATATACGCACGTGTTATGTAAACAATTTCTTAAATCATTATTGATATTAAATCATTATGGTATTGTACGTATTGTTTAATAATTACTCGATAATTGAGCATGACAGTGAATTATTTAAGGTACTTCATTTTATAATTTTGTTTTCAAAATTCTATTCTTCATTTTATTTAAATCAATTAAGTGTTATTAAAAACGTGAGTAAAAGAGTTCTAGACAGCGATCAATTTATTAGTAACAGCTGCATTGACATCTCATTTCGCATACGGGTATTTAATATATTTAGTGCATGTAGTTGACACATACCAAGGTTGTGCCCCTAATGCATATTATTAGAAAATAAAGATATTAGATATTGTATTTGACCTCGGGAATGTCTATTTTGGACAAATGATATTAAACGCTTTGTAATATTATACAATAATTGATATCATTTTTCATATCAAATTGTTTCCATACTTACTGACTGATTTTCTATTTGGAACAGGTTTGACGTATTTCATTAAATATGAAATAATAACTAATGGACATGATAATCGGTAAACTAATAAAAAACAAGCCGGTAAGCAATTAACATGAAGTCGATCACAGCCCGACTGCGTGGATTTCCCACTATGAAACATGTCGAAGAGAACTATTTATTATCGTTTACTTCTGACGTGCGCTCGAGTTGAAACAGAGCGTAATGTATTCAGTGGCCGTTGTATTAAGGTTGAATTTGCATCGTACGACCCGCGCCACCTCCATGACATTACGTCAATAAGATACAACACGTTAACTGGCCGAGCCGGGGCGCACGTCTGCCTGCCCGTATTGCGTCCGGGTTTGTCGCGCTGAATGTATTATTATAAAATATTTCTCGAAACGTTCTTCTCACTTATAATACGAAACATTTTAGTATAATTCGCGTGTCGCGTGCGTAGGTAATCCAATTTAGCGCCGCGGTAGTAACGCGAGCCTGAGACGTAGATATTTTGTACCTACCTACCTACCTATATCTCTCGGTCGAGTGAACCGAACCGGTTGCGGCGGCCTCTCACTTCGCAACTCCGTGTACCGCTCGCCGCTTGCTGTGAAATTAGGTAACCAACAAAAGCCACGGTCGCTGCGCACGACGTGCTATACAATAAAGAAATCCTTCATACGAAATAAAAGCGATTGTTCCTGAAAACAGTTTCTTCCGCAATAAAAATAACGAAATGTCTTGGCTAAATCACACGTAATAAATAATCAATCCTACACAGCGTCTTACAGTCGGAGAGGTAAACGGGCCGTTGAAGAAAAAACACCACTGAGCGAGCGGGCGGCATTCGATCGGCACCTTGAAAAACGGATGATGAATTTCCTCATATTTTCCGGTTGGTCGAGGTACACAGTCAAACGACCTTCGGCAGAAGACAAACAATGATACTGACGACCTTGACATGATACTACGATATGCATCTAATGCAATGCACTAATTACCTACAAATAGATGTTCAATCATTTGCTACAACAAATGACATTATTGAAAAATTCTTATAGCTAACAAGACAAATATCAATAAAACAATGCAGAGGAGGAGTTCATGAACACGCAAATGTAGCGGGCGAGACGGCTGTTCACCGAATGCCGAAGTATTCCATCGCGACGCGCTCTTTATATCGCCCGGTGTTAGGTACCGCAGAGAAAGCCGCGCCCCGCGCTCCCCCGCGGTGCCTTCGCACTCGGTTGGTAGCGGGTTTTTTCCTCATCAACTCTATAATAGCGTATAGTAAATCACACCTCGAGTTCATCAGTCGCGACATACGTTCTGACAAGCGTCACAACACAATTTAGTTGGTAAATTAATCAGTATTTGAGATTCCGCTTTGAAAAACAACAACAACAAACAACAGGGACTTCTCATCAATAACAAATTACGTTAGACGTCGTGATTTGTGGATAACAACAATTACTTTCGGTTCTGTACAAACCGTGTGTACTTTTGGTGTCAACGATCACGATCGGTTCACCGTTAGGTGTTAAATGGCCCTAAAAATAAATTGGTCGTACTTTTTGTGAGCGATTTTATTTTTGAATGTATCGTATTACTTGTTCCGTACCAATTTTACGTGTACGGTTGCGCAACCGGCTCCACCTGTGGTGTCCGGGCTTGACGCGCTAGCGGCGGAGGCTCGGTTGTTGCTCCATCGATGTCCAGATCGCGGCGCACTTTTTAATAGGTTAATTGCCTGGCATTGTAGTGCTGGCACACATCAGTCCGCGACCTTAAAGCGGCTCGGGGCCACGCATGTCGCCGACGCGTCACCGTACGACGCGTCGTGTCGCACGCACGGATTGTCCGCCTCGTTGATTAGAGACCGACACTTATAACAATATACTAGACTATGAATACGCGCACACATCTACATCAAATACACACATACGAAAACAGAAGCTGTATTTTTTTTTTGTTGTTTATAATTTCAAATAGAAACAACGTTAGGTGTATTAGGTGTGTCGGTTACGACGCCTTTATCATAGCTGGAACATTTTCTATTTAAACGAATATACTTAATTTAATCTGATATTGCTATATAAATACTAAACATTATTAATTTGTATGTTAATTTCTTATGTAGACAGGGAGAATTCTTCCTTTTCACCAAGTACGTGCCTACCTACATTTGAATATATCTAGTGCATCTTTAAATAGTTACAGAATCGATATAGCCAAGAGCGTTTTAAAAATATCTTATAGACTAATATTTCATATTCTTGTCGCGATACGTGTTTGCGGAAGTTTCATCTAAATTCAATCGCGAGTATAATAATTGAAAATCGCGTGTGTACGAATGACTGGCTGGTAGTCGACGGTGAAACGGTACGATGCGTTCAGTCGATTTACTTGCGGCTGCGACGTTGCCATTCCAGGCGATGAAAGTCGCCGTACATCGTTCTACGTACGCACACACACACACACACACACACATCCACCTCGCATCGTCCATTAACGATATATAATGTTCGCGTTTCCTTATTAGGGTATAGCGTTTGCCACTCTCGTGGGAAAACTGAAACTGATTTTGTACAAGACCGGTGCACCGGACGAATAGACTTCCTACCCAACAATTATCATGTCACTGGAGCAACCTTGCTGCATTTCTTACCCGCGTGGATCCAGTTACTAACTAATACGCTGTACGCGCGCGAAATAGAGTGACTCATAAAATGTTTCCAACCTACATACGTAAAAATGTCATAAACATTCTATGCGAATTTCACACCCGTTGAGTATTTTTCACCTGGCCGTCGCTTGCGTCACGGCTGATGGAGATATAAATGGCGTTTATAACAAAACATATTTGAGATTAAAGTACCACAATCACCCACAAATCTATATTTAATACATAATTTCGTACAACACAAAAGATAGAGTGCCAGACGCAGTATTTTAAGATAATCATTCAATATTATGATGCGTGATGAATGATCAGAAAAAGTTATAGATATTTCATCTGTATCCACCGAAGAAGGTTATGAATTTGTGTGTGTGTGGCCAATATGCGTGTATCTTGCATAGTAATGTTTTAATACTATCATAAACTAATGATACGGGCTTGATAAAATTGAAATTCTAATCGTTATATGTAGATATACATATATGTATAACCTCGATAAAAACACTGCACGCTCTTAGATTATGACGTTCAATAATTGTAATAGTAGCGCGACAAGTAGTCAAACTATGTATCTGTTATTTGTCGTGAATACGATATTAAACTGTCCTCAATGTATTTTATATAATTATTAGGTGATGTTTATGAATTCAAATCTTATCTGTCAATGTTCGTACGAGTGATATAATCGGTTCACGAACAATGTATCTTTCTCATTTGTCAAGTTTATTATTATTATTGTTGTTGTTTCTAGAGTGTTATTTCACGTAATATATTCTCTTACTGATATTTTATTTCAGAAAATCTCAATTCCGGCTCCGAGCAGTGGAAATGGATCGTCGGGCGAGTCCACATTTCACTTCAGCATCAACAGTAATGCTGAAATGGAGGGTCCACAGGTGTGTGTATATTATATTTTTCTCACAATATGATTACAAAACATCCTTAGTTACCTACGTGACTTTGTACGAGTGTACATAGCACAAAAAAATGTAGTTATTTTAATTAAACATTCGGATGAATTAAAGTATAATTTATATGCGAAGTAAATTACACTTTACGCACTTATCCAACACAAATTTAAAAGTAGTAGTGGTTTGACGCTAAGCAACAACTTTATCTTTACTAATTTGTCTTTGAAACTGTCCTCTAACAAGAAGTAAGTATGCATGCATGTTCGTAAGTTACATTACATCTATAATAAATAATTCACTCTACAAGGTGCAACTGGTGACGATAAGCGGCTATATCTCAAATATTGAGTAAATAATCCTGCTCGCTAATTATTGAGCATAAAGATAAAATGTCAGTCGACCGTTTACATATTATAAAAACTTCTAGATGAAAACAAGTGATAACGAGTCACGGAGAAAAAGGTGCTTTGATATGAACTGCAAAGTTTGATAGCAATAATGCTCGTAATTCGTAAAACACCAATGACCAATCATTTTTATATAAATACAGATTACATGAAAGTTACACAAATTATCGTTTATGCAAAATAAAGTTATCTTTGCGTATGTTGAGACAATCCATCGTAAAATACATATATAATTATAATTTATTTGCTAAGTAAAGAGTATATGTGTAATTTCTATATAGAGCATTAGTATAACAAGTTTTTTTCTATTCATATTGAATGTATAATGAATCGCGTTGACATTCAGTTATTTATCAATTATATGTATGAACTGTTTTGTTTCAAAACAATGTTTTAACAAATCAGTTATTTAAATAGTATTTTAATATGAACAGAATTATCTACGTGGTAGACGATTGTAAAATTGTACTTAGGTCCCAGTGTTTGTGACTTCAAGGTCGGTATAACATTGACACGTCAAAGTGATTTCTTCATATCTAACTCGTTAATGTTTAGGTTATATTTTGCTACTTGCCTAACCTAAAATTCGGCTAGTATCAACCGTAGCGACACGATAACGCACTCGTTTTGGCTTTGTGGGTCGCTGAGCGGTTGTTGCCTTAGATTGTCGTCGCCAATGAATTTGTCAAGACTTATGTACGAATTCTTTCACAAAACGTGTCCTGAATGTTTTGATTTAATAAGGTATCTATCTATTTAGTTCGTTTAAAATCGTTTCACCTTTATTAGTATAGTATTGGATTGTGTTATGTACATTTTTAAGATTTAAAAATAACACGTTAATATAAGTAGAATTATTTACATATAAGTTGAAATACCTATCCACTTGTAAAAAGTGGCACGTCCTTGTTTAGGATAGCATAATGCCGAGTGCCAGTGAGCGGTACAGATTGCAAAGTTGTTAGAAGTTGTTCCAATTCAGGTCATCTGTTAGACTTGATTAAAGTAAAAACCACGTAACTGGCTCCTGTATTACTCGATAGATTTAATTACACACAAGAAAACACAAGTCGACTATCCATTTAATGTGTTTACAGATAAATCACTCGTGTTTATGGTTTACTAGCGACCCGCCCCGGCTTTGCACAGGCAATACTGATACTAAATACACTACAGAAAAACTGTGTACGTTGTATATAAAAACATAGTAGCCCGCTCCGGCTTCGCAAGGGTATAAAATACATAGCCTATGTCACTCACTGAAAAAATGATTAAAATCGATCTAGTAGTTTTGATTGTTATTTTCGTCGTTAGAGAGC
>DWUN01003082.1:0-12609 GCA_018249975.1 Passova gellias
ACAATTGCTTCACGGCAGAAATAGGTGTGGCGGTGGTACTTCCCCGGGCGAACCGTATACAGGTTCTACCACTCTTTGTACTCTATTTGTACGGGCGCAGCTGTTATTACAACAATCTGTGTTTCGCTCTAAAGGCTGTGCTCTGGCAATATCTGCTGTGATCCAAAAACTCAATATAGACTGTTGAAATTCAATAATGTTTTTCAGAACGACGAGAATCAAGGGGAAAAGGATAAAAAGTGGTATTCGTTATGGCGGCGAAGATGGAAGGACATTTACGAGTACGAACACAACAGGATCGAACCTGAACCTTCTTTTTACACTTCCACGGAGCAAAACGGAGTTAGGCGGGAAGAGCAGTAAGTTTGTTATAAACAGTATTACAAAGGGTCGGGCGGTATGGAAAACGAAATAATAATCTCTGCGTTTAAGAAAGGTTTATATTTTTACCAACCAATAAATTAAAATATAAGATGAAATAAAATAAAATAAAATAAAAATAAAATATAAGGATTCCCAAGATAGTGCATGATGCAAGAAACACGGCGCACAAATGTTGAAAATTAGGGCACTTTAATTGTTTTTCGACCCTTTTATTTTGTCCACTGCTGGACCAGATCTTATCTCATAGTGACAGGGATTTAGGCAATAGTCCAGCACGCTGGCCAAGTGCGGGTTGGTAGACTTCTCACACACCAGGAAACATTATATTACTTGCTAATGAGATTGGAAATACTTTGCAATGTCCTTCCAGATTCCTGGTCAAAGACCGTCACACCCAGTTCTCACCAGCGCAACGGAGCCTATTGGTAATGCAAATACTGTTGCGGGCGAAATACGACAACAAAGAAACCAAGGTGAGTTTTGAATGAATCAAAAAAATAAGAAGATATAGGAGTAAACTAGAGATTGATTTGACACTAGAGTTGGAAGTGTTCTGCTGTTTTTTTTAGAAGCGCCGCGAGAATTATTTAAAATAAATATGGTCTGTCTGCCTTTTGGCTAAGGTCTATTTCTAAAAAGGCTGCTCCAGGGATTAATTTATCTTCGTGTGCTACAGGATCTGTGTCCAAATAAAGGTCTTTTGTGACATTTTGACAGATGGGAATACGTCGACTCGTCAACGATGGCACCTACCTCGCCTGTTTCCCGCTACACGAAGGAAGATACGACATGGATACGCCGGAAGGAACACACACAGATAGACGGGTCAATAACGTTTGGTTCTTACTATTGGCAAGACGAGCATAGGTAAAAAACACTGCTCCTTTAAAAAGATATGACAACCATTTCTCGATTCCGATCCTGGACAAAGTGCTCCAAGATTTGAAAGTCTTTTAGCGCGCAATAGCAAATAAAACATTCATTGACAAAGACAAAGACGTTTATTTGCACAAGCATGGGTATATTTTTATAAGGGTACAACGATTTTACACATTTATTAGATCAATCCATACTTTGCCTTTTAAACATAATTAGCTAATTCAGACAATTAGCTAATTCCTTTTAAGGTAAGATCGCATAGAAAATATAATGAAAGCCTACCATATTATATCATCTTCAGCTCCTGTACCTCGAATGGGCGAGGCCCTGTAAGTGGTTCAAGAAGCAGCCGCTTTGGCTGGTCAGAAGGTACTTCGGCGAGAAGATAGCTCTGTACTTCTGCTGGCTTGGCTTCTACACGAAGATGCTTTACGCGCCCGCAGCGGTTGGTACACTCTGTTTCCTCTACGGACTGGCCAGTATGGAGTCCGCTGATAACATACCCAGGCGAGTCTCAACACTTATTTTATTGCTTTTTCTGAAATCAATCTGGCTGACGAAGGAGTCAAGAATCTCTGAAACCGTCATGTATGCATGAAGAGAGTGATGAATGTAGACGAAGCACGTCAGGATTGTAAGGACAGAGACATTTGGAGTTCGGTGCGCCCTGCCTACGCCGTTAGGAATCTGGCTTGATGTCATTATTATTATTGTCTCGAATCCATTTTTAGGGTGTGATAAATTTGTAGCCCCTTTGCTAACTTCTTTCTGCGGCTAGTAGACGGGTTCATTTATCTGAAAGGGCCTTTTTATCTCTATTCTTATAAGTCTTCTAGCAAGAGGGGAGGTTGCTTCTGTTGTGGCAAAGGGAAAAACTTCGAAAGACAGTCCACCTTAATGAGGAGATGATAGAACGAAAAATTAAATATTATTATTTATGCAGTAAAGAAATCTGCGATTTCAACGGCCCGGGCAATACGACGCTGTGCCCGCTCTGCGATAAAGCCTGCCAGTATCAGCTACTCGCCGATTCTTGCCTCTTCGCCAAACTGAGTTACCTCTTCGACAACCCCGCCACTGTGTTCTTCGCGATCTTCATGTCGTTCTGGGGTGAGTAGCTCATGACTCATGCCTCATAAGGCATCGTGTAAGTTCATGAGGTCAATGTCCCGCGGAATTTTTAAACGTCATATTATTTTATCTCGACTGGCCTGGCAGTCGAGTCGTTAGAGATCCTGACTGCAAAACTAGTGGTCGTGGGTTCGATTCCCACCCGGGACAGATATTTGTATGATGAATACGTTTGTTTGTTCTGTGTCTGGGTGTAATAAAAAATCTGTATACGTATTATATTGTATATATGTATGTTTATCAGTTGTCCGGTTACCATAACGCAGGCATTCAACTGCCTAATTTGGAATAGGATAGCCGTGTGTGGAATTGTTCTCAGTTATTATTATTATCTTTATTTCAGCCACAACATTTTTAGAACTGTGGAAGAGGAAACAGTCCGTTCTGAAATGGGAATGGGATCTAGGAAGCGTTGATCAAGTAAGTCTAGAAAGTACATTAATAATGACTTCCTTCATTAGAATAGTAAAAAAGAATTAGTTCATTCATTCATTCATTTATTCATACTTACATATATTGCATTGGGAAGAGACAAAAGGTGTTGTCTCAAGCGAAATGCGTGCAAGTAAGGTATAATGCGTTTAAACAAAATTATCCGATCGGCTATCCGAAACAGTTTCAAGGTAAGCTCGAAAATTTTAACAATACAATGACAATCATTCAATAATGAAGTCACAGAATAATGTCAAGATGATACCCAAGGATACTAGTTGGAAGTTTTTTTTTTTATGTATGAAATACGTTAGCATTTTGCCATCATCTCGCCTGATGGTGAGTTACTCTTCCAGGACGAGGACCCTCGACCGGAGTTCGAGGCGTCCGTCAAGACTTTCCGCACCAACCCGGTGACGAGGGAAAAAGAACCATATTTGCCCGCTTGGCAGAAGACCATGAGATACGTCGCCACCAGCTCTGCTGTTCTCTTCATGGTAAGAAAAGAAAGGAAACGCGCTATTTTCTTACGGCTAATATCCATTGGTCTGGCAGTTCAAAGGCCTATGATCTTGATTGATAAGGAATGTAGCTTCCATCACCGTTCACTACCAATAGTTTTGTGATGAGTAGGATTTGTTCTGTGTGGACGTTAAATCAGTATGAGATAGCCGAGTGTGATATTGTCCCAAGGTATTCAAATTCGAATTGTTTTATTCATGATGCGGTACATACACACGAGTACACTCAATGAAGATAATGTTTTAGTCCTCGTGCCGGCTTTGTGCGCCCTCAGGCGAATTTAAGATAAATGTTTGTTTAAACATGTACCATCTATTTTTCTGCGCTTAAACCTTCTATTGGAAGCGTCGTTTCGTCTAAACTTTTGATTATAATACTTAAGTATTCACTGGTTATGTAAACCATTAGAGGTGACAAACAATAGCTTATGATCGTTGTCCTTACCCTAAATGTGGGACTAGCGTGGTGATGGTGGGGGGCAGGGAAGGATGGGTTCATCCCCGTCCACTCATAGTCCTATCAAATAGTTATCGTTAACGCCTGTCTAAGATCCCTAAACTATTCTCGTATAACAAATTCTATCAAATACGAGTTCTTGTTCAAACGCTTCTCTAAGATCCCTAAACTATTCTCAGATAACAATAGTAATGGGCGCTGTCCTGGGCACGATCATTTACCGTATATCCATGGTGTCCGTCATTTACGGCGGCAGCGGATTCTTTATCAAGAAGCATGCGAAGATCTTCACCGCGATGACGGCTGCGCTCATCAACTTGATAATCATCATGATACTCACCAGGGTGAGTTGGATCTAATGCTGTGTTTTTTATTGTTCTTGTTTTTGATCTATCAATGGAACGTCCGTTTTCTTGCTCTCTTCATTTCTTCGTAATGGATCTTTTGTTTTATTTGTGATTACAATCAGCAGGATTAAATTGTCCGGTATTCTAGATTGGTAAGGGAAAGCAAAGAGGTCTTAGCAATGGTTGTATACATTATAGGTACATTCTCCACGTTTTAATTATTTCCTTACACTAACGTTTTTAACTCACAATAAGCAACGTATTTAAAATATCCAATACTTTATCTTCGCAGATATATGCTAAGGTGGCGGTGTATTTAACTAACATGGAGAACCCACGCACTCAGACGGAGTATGAAGACTCATATACTTTCAAGATATTCTTCTTTGAATTCATGAATTTTTATTCTTCCCTCATTTACATCGCCTTCTTTAAGGTAACATATATTTTTGTTTGGAAATGGAAAATATAATATGTCACAATAGAGGACCCAAAACGGCTCCTTGATATACTCCGAATTTTGTATGAGTAAACTGTAAGTTAAAAGCAAATTATTTATTAAATAGAATAATACAAAATAAGTCAAAACGAATTTTGAGTTTGAAAATTACAAACTCTAACCGTTAAAATAATATATAGATGTTTAAAATTAGATTCTTTATTATCAATTCAATTCACGTCAAATCTTTAGACATTAGATAGAAGTAGTAACAACTCTTTATGATATCACTAGATATAACCTGGGCTTTCAAAAGGTGGTTATAATTGTCTCTACCACCTAAAGGAAATGCCTGTCCTAAATTCAACTAGACGTCCTACCATCCAAAATCCAAGTCGATATATCAGGAATTACTTGACTTAACACAATAATCTACCCTTACATCAGATCTACGGCTAGTTGACATTATTATTTTTGTAGGGCCGCTTCTATGACTACCCTGGAGACGACATAGCCCGCAAATCTGAGTTCTTCAAGCTCAAGGGCGACATCTGCGATCCAGCCGGCTGCCTCTCGGAGCTGTGCATACAGCTGGCCATCATCATGATTGGCAAGCAATGTTTTAACAACTTCGTCGAGTTGGGATATCCGTGAGTGATGTTATGACTAAATCTTTTTGAGTTCCTATCGATTAACAGAAAATGTACCAAATGATATGATTGTTCGAATACATCTTTTTCTGCTGCTGATCATTGCTGAATTGTATGAAAAAATTGTGTTCGATACCTTTACAACTGAAAGTTAGATCAAGGACATTTCCACCGCGATTATTTACAAATTTGAGCCAAACTTGACCATTTTCCAGTAAATTCCACAACTGGTGGCGTCAGCGCTCCCACCGCGCGCTGACGCGGGACCCCAGCAAGCCGCACATGGCCTGGGAACAGGACTACCACCTGCAGGACCCCGGCCGGCTGGCGCTGTTCGACGAGTATCTGGAAATGAGTGAGTTAACACGCGTAGAAAAGTCTGGAATGTTCTAGAAAATTCTTTGATGTTCCTGATATTAAAGTTGTCGCGATCGCATAACAGATCGCGGTGTTAAACAACCCTACATCCAGTCAAAATACGTAAAGTATGAGTGGAATCTATACAAATAAATAAAATTGGAGCGTATGTTTGTAATATTAAAATAATCGCTTTTTACTAAATGTGTGTATACACAGTACATATACGGAAATAACATTTTTACATTTTTTTTCTGTGTATATGGGTGTTCCAGCTAATCTCTGGAACAGCTGGAACAATTTTGACGGAACTTTCACTGGCTAATGTAATAAAAGGTAACTTAGGCTACTTTTATTTCAGAATGATATAAAATGACGCGGAAGTTGCGGGCACAGCTAGTAATAAATTTATATCAAAATTTGAAAACGCTTACAAAATTATCAGTCCCGTTTTAAAGTTCCAATCCCGTTCTAAGATCGGTCGCATATTGTTTTCTCCTCTCTTTCTTCATCGTGTGTCCCTTTCTCAGTTCTGCAATACGGGTTCGTTACGCTGTTCGTGGCCGCGTTCCCGTTGGCTCCGTTGTTCGCGCTACTGAATAACATAGCCGAGATCAGGCTAGACGCGTACAAAATGGTGACGCAGGCGCGGCGCCCTCTGGCGGAGAGAGTCGAAGATATCGGCGCTTGGTGAGTCAATTAAAAGATTTTCGAGTACCTCACAAGAGTTCCATTTAATTCTTGGACTTTGTTTACTGTTATTTTAAATGTCGATTACATATTCGTCTTATATTTCTACGCATGCTATATTACTTTTAACAGATACTACTTGATAGAGCATTTCATATGAAATGTATATCTACTTTACCATTATATTTATATGTAAATCATTTACAGGTACGGAATCTTAAGAGGCATCACATACGCTGCGGTGGTGTCGAACGCGTTCGTGATAGCGTACACCAGTGACTTCATACCTCGGATGGTGTACAAATACGTTTATTCGCCGGACAATACGCTGGCTGGCTACATAGACCATTCGCTGTCATGTAAGTGTAGGCTTCTCCGTGATAAATGGAAATCAGAGCCATCTAGCAGTGAAATTTGAAAAGTTAATGTATTCTGTTCGATTATTGAAATCCCATCTACCGAAAAATAATGTGTTCTACGCTTGTGCTGTATTAAAAGTAAAAATATAGTTGTTGCTTAAAAATGAACGTAAATCGTGCATAAAATGAGAGAAAATGGACTTGAATAAAATTATCAGTGACTATTTCTTGAGGTTATGCTTATGTCAGTATTTCTGTACAGTATTCAACACATCTGATTATCGCGAAGATTGGGGGGCGGACGAGAACGAAGTCGACCCCCCCACCTGCGCCTACCGGGGCTACCGCAACCCCCCTAGCCACTCCGACCCTTACGGACTCTCTCCCCACTATTGGCACGTGTTCGCCGCGAGACTCGCCTTTGTGGTTGTTTTCGAGGTAATTATCGACTCATACAATTTAAAATTGGTTCTAGTTATAGAAATCACTGTTTCTACAATTTTTTTTAATTGTGGTAATATTTTTTTGCATAGCACTTGTATAAATTCATGTTGGACACGAGTTTTATCTACCCGACACTAGATGGCGCTACCCATATTTAAGTGTACAATACATATTAAAGAAAAATGTTGTATAGCTTTAGTTCGATCTTATCGTGTGTGTCAATATTCAAGAGTGGTAATGACCATTGCTTTATTCCAGCACGTAGTCTTCGGGCTGACGGGTCTGATGCAGCTGTTCATCCCAGACGTGCCGACGGAACTGCGAGTCCAGATGCAGAGGGAGGCGCTACTCGCTAAAGAGGCTAAATACGAGCACGGGAGACGGAGGCTGTCCACGGAGTACAGGCAGCTGATATCGCAGAGTGACACTGCAGGAGGTGAAACTAATTTATATAGTAGTTTAAGTTTAAAGTAGGCTAAGTTTTGAGTAGTTTAAATTTAACTTTTAAATGTCAAGTTTTATTATTAAAAACTAAAATATTGTGTAGCATATGACGTAGCATTATAATGTTTTATCTGTGACTGTGTAAGGTAATATTGCATCTGTAGATTGAAGTGACAGCGAGCGGTATCATTCCAGAGCGCGGCGCGGGCGCGTGGCGGCGCCCGTCGCGCGTGTCGGACGGGCTCGACGCGCACGTGGCCGTCGCGTAGCTCCCCTCCCCTCCCCCTGCGCGCACTAATACGGGAATATGGAATGTACACACGACCTCGCCTGACGCCTTGACGTTTACAGATACGCGCCTTACGACTTTCGTTACAGTGACGTTCTGTCAACTTGTCCAATGCTCCGGTGTGGGTACAAGCCGTGAGTACAAGTGAAGTTGAACACGGTTAACGCGAAATTGACGCTGGACACGTTAGTCTCATTGCTTTGTTAAGTTATAGAACAATTGTTTATTAATTTAACGAGGGTCACGAACGGCCGCGGAAAGATATGAAAGCGAGGTGTCATACCGATTATTATATTCAATATTGGTTATTATTTACCTAATAGATATTAAACTGTGTTCGTATAGTTCGACCTGAGCTCAGCAGTGGACATATATAAGGTCGCAGACCACGTAAAAACTAAAGGTGCAGTCTTGCAGCTAATAGGTTTTTAGCTGTACTTTAAGAAATAGTTAATTTAATTATAGATAAAGCATGGCAAAAATTAAGTCAGTTCATATTATTACATATTATTGTATGCGATCAGGGACACTTCAAACGGCTGCCAATAATTGTCGATATTCTTTTGTTTTTTGTTTTTTGTTTGTTTACTACACTTACTTTAAGAGACATTAATTTTATGAATTAAATATTATGACGTAATAGTTACTGTAACTATATAATAAGATTGGACGTCATCATAACGAAACAGTGTGAGTTCAATGAATGTGAATTTGTCTTTGTAAATATTTTATTTCAAAATGCTACAGACATTAAAAAGGTTATTATGGGTCCAAATGCTTATAGTTTTTAAATTAATATATTTATTATTCGCACACATAAAGCATTAATTGCATTTGTGTTTTCTAGACAACCTTAATGATTTTTTAACAGCGAAACTTCCAAAAGACCTTAACCTCGAAAGCACGCATTTCGGAAAACATTTTGTCTGACATGATAAATTAGCCAACTGCAGTATAGGGAGAGTATTTATTAAGTACCTCTACTCGCCAATAGATGGCGTAAAATATTTTTAAATGAGTAAGTTATTGAACTGATTTAAAATCTATTCTAGTCTACGTGAATTATGTGTAAAAAAATATTTTGTTATATGTTTACTGTTGGTATTATAAGAATCTAGATCTGACGTGACCAAAGCTTTCTTAAACCAAAAGTATATTTTTAAATATATTTGAAAGTATACTAGAATATACTGTTTTATCAAAAACTTATTAATTTTATTGTCTATATTTCTCATGTTAAGCTTAATTGATTGAAATTTAGCAAAATTGTTTACGACTGATACAGTCACGCCTAGGTCTCACACAGTTATGTAGATACTAAAGAAGCATACAAGAATAATGTCATATTCATTGGCATCTATCGCCATCTTAGGTATAGAGGGACACTAGATCCATCATTTAGTTCTAGCAGTATTGCCATCTCGTGACAAATAGCGAACCATTCGATATCTATGTATTTATTATAACTTCGTGTATGTCCAAAACTAAATGTGATACTAGGTACTTATATTTAAGTGTAATTAAAAATATATTTTGCTTCGTTCTAAATGCACGATGTGTTGAATCTCTGTGTAATTTATTATGGTGTTAATATTCGAATTAAATGTTTGTTGTTGGATGCAATTCTTTTATTTTCCTTCAAGTTTACATGTTGTTCTCTGAAGGATTTAATACACAAACCTCGCATCATTTACAAATGGGTTGGTTTAAGTTATAATGTTTTAAAGTTACTCTCCCAAATTGGTTTACACGTGCTTTTAAATAAACCATCCGCTAAATGGCGTGACCATCACAAAAATAAATACAGCGATTACCAATAGATGGCGCTAATGTACGCTTCATCAATTTTTTCACATAATGGAATGCTAATAATAATTCAATGTGTAATATTTTAGCAACAGTAAATAACTATCGTAGTTTTATTTCCTATTCTTAAATTTGTACGCCGTAAAAGGCAAAATATGGCTTAATAATCATGTGAAATCTTTATATGTACCCAAATTTTTGCAAATAAACATTCTTGTCTTTATCTTTGTTAAAAAAACATTTTTTAATTGTAGGTATAAATACTAGTCACAAATTGCACCGATCATTACAACAGTCATTTGACATTGTGAACTTAGATAAATTGACTAATTTCTTCAAGTACAATTTACGCTTATCTCCAAGCGAAGCGGCATACGTTTAATGAATGATAAAATATTCTAATGACATTAATATATAATGGATACAAATTTATTTTAAACAGTCGTGTTAACTGCGTATTATACATTCATATTTACGCACGTCATTTAAAAATACGTATTTAAGGACATTGTTGGTTGTTTTAATATGCTTATAAATATAATACACGACATTCCTACATATTATTATTATTTCGGGTCGGATTAATAATCTCTTGGCTTCTACATGTTTGACGAACTACTTACGGGATTAAAGTACTAAAAGTTATAAACCATAGTACCCAATGGCAACGTGGCTCTACCTAAGAGTCGTGACAGGAAAATGTTAGTCAACCAAACGTTTGCATATTCTGTAGGCTTCGTACTTTCGAGTGGTATGGAGTTTGTCCATTAACCAAGCCGTTGCATTTTGCCCAAAAAAAATGATTTTTAAATTGTTAATTAATCATATTCTAGACTAAAATTGTTACGTCAACCAATTTGCAATAGGTTTATGGACATATTTAATTTGATATAAAATACTTTTCATCCATTAACCAGCTCAATGAAGGAAGACTTGCACAAATATATCATTTAAAGATTTAACAGAATTATTACTTCAATGTGTATTCTGCTCTTTACTGTGTACAAATTAAAAAAATAATATTAGAATTATTATGGTCATTACATCATAGATACATTTAAATTAACCTGCATTAGAGTTAGATATCTAAAATCAACGCGAAAGCTATTCGAAATTCGAAATTCGAAAGCTAAATATAATAAAACTCCAAAATTTCACGTAGAAACATACTTTCACTATCATAAATAATTTTCAAGCAAAACCGGCCAATAAGAAGTTTTATTGGAACAAACTCTATGGCAATATTAACGATCTGTCAAGAAGCAGACTAGACATGAAGCAAAAGAAGAGAACAAACAATTTTGAATTTTGATATGTAAATGATTGTGAATTTTTTTAAATGATTGGTAAAATTATTCGTTACATTTCGAAAAAAATTAAAATGGAAGGTGACAGTACAATGCAGGATTTGGAGCAGCCGTCCACCAGTAGAAAGAAAGAAGAACACAAAACACATTCAAGAGAGGACGTGAAGACGACGCGCGGAATTGATCAGGACCAGAAAACGGACAGTAAGACATCCATGTCCAACCAATCATCTTACTCGATAAAGAGTACACAGGGGTCGAATAGTTCTGGACGGATTATGCCCAGTCTGGCTAAAGGCGAGCGAGACGGGGACCACAGAGACGGCATTGAGAAAGTCGATAGGAAAAGGCATAACGAGAGACGTTCGAGACGAAGGTATCTGTCCGGAAGAGTGGAGAAAGGCGGGAGTGGCTTCCAACGTCAAAGAACTAAGCGCGCTCCCAAGAGAAGATTACGCGCTAAGAAGAGGAGGAATACATCTCTCTCTACTGCTATTACAAGAATGTCGGCAGAATACAAACGGCACTGTTGTAAACACTGCGGCCACCACTGTTGTCGGCGACGGTAGATTGTTCACTATTGTATTGTGTTGTTCCTATCCTGTGGTGTCATTTTGATATTTCTATCATTAAAATTGTTCTGGATTATTATGTCGTTTCCTTGGCTCGTAACGTTGCGTAATATTACGTTATCAGATACGAACACGTCAAGAAAAGAAGGGCCAATCAGGTGTACAGAAGAATTGATAAGAGGAAAGTTAACACAGAGAAAAAATGCAGAACTATCAACAATACTCCACTGACTCGCATCTCAGGTTTGGTTATGTTCCAATATTGGTATCGTTTCCAAGATTTTTTCACAACATTTATACAGACCCTCGAGTTGAGCAAAACCTGATCGTATATCAGTTAAGTTACTTATTCGTTAAATATGTAACAACATACAAAGTGCCTCCTTTACAATGTAAAATTTACATAAAATTGTGTATAATACACCTTTCGACTCCCAAGTCTCTTGTTCTTCCGATTACATTTTCAGCGGAGCCCTCTTGGAGGCTTTAACGTTACGTCAACTCGTAGCCTCCGCAGCCTAACTATATTTAGATAATATAGAAACAAAAGACGCTTCTTGCCGTTTCCCTTGTTTTTGTATAAAGTGAAAATACCGTTAACACAGACCTTGAGCTATGTACAGAGCCCTTGCCACTTGTATTTATATGTGTAAATTTTGATAAAATTTACATTTTTCATTTACTTATTCTCGTATTTCATATAATTCTAAAAAAACTAGCCTACGTTACTCCTTATCACATCAGCTATCTCCCAGTGAAAGTTCCGTCAAAATCGGTCGAGCCGTTCCAGAGATTAGCCGAAACAAACATACAAAAAACTTGTAAAGACATGTTATTTTGGTTTATGTACCATGTATAGAAAAAAGGAAAGAAGGAAAAAAAGAAAGAAGTATTTCTCTATCTATTGTCTATATATTCTCTATCAAAATCAAAGCCAAAAAAAAACACCGATTTTTTTAAATGCCACATTTTTTTAAGAATGTTCTTAATTAATGTTGATTTATAATAAATAATAAATAATGTTAACTGGTGAAATGTCGGGGTGTACTACACTCCTCTGCCTACCCCTTCGGGGATTACAGGCGTGATGTTACGTTTTAC
>DWUN01003083.1:0-12607 GCA_018249975.1 Passova gellias
TCAGTATACATGTACATTTAACAATCCTTGCATTACAATTATGAAAATACAAAAAACAAGTACAAAAACTATTTTATAATTTAAACTAAATGTTATGTCAATAAGTCAACGTTTTTCGTGTTGTTATAATTTTAAATTTAATTTTCAATTATTACTAGCATATTTATGATCTTATGAAAATAATATCTTAACGTTAATAAAATACGTTCAGAAACCACCCAGCGGTAATGAGAGCTGGATTGGTTATTCCATTTCCGAAATACTTGTAGTCCGTCCGCAACGACGTTAGGACATTATAAGGTGCGGTCCACACTGCAATAAATCCCTACATCTCGGTAGACACTCTTGTTAAAGCCCAGACAGTCAAGCACAGTGGCATATTACTTTAACCCTAAGAAGCCTAATGGATAGCGCAAAATTTCTGATGTGATATTTAAGTTTATAAGTATTTGTCCTTATGTTTGTTTGTCCTACTCGTATGTACCTATAAAGGTGGATGTTCTTGTATACGCTCTTACTACAAATGACTTCTCCCTGTAGGATTCTCTCCGTAGATACAGACTCTAGTAACCTTAGCAAGTCTACTATGGAATCCAGATGCAGGAGATTGATTATAATGTATAATACGTCCTGTATTGTTAGAAGCAGCATTTGCACTCCTGCAGAATTAGCACTGCACTTATAAGCGCAAGCAAAGTCTTTTAGAAACGTTTTCTTTTGTAAATCATGCACAATTAATACACAAAGTCGAAAAGAGTAATTTTTTATAAACTGTTTTAAAGGACTCAATACTGTACATAATTCAATATGAGTGTATTTGTAATTAAATGTACTTTCGTTGCAAAAGAGCTGCGAAAAGCGGCTTTCATGTCAGAATATTTGTTGAAGCGCTCGGTCATCCAATTGCAATGAGCCGAATTGTCGCAGTCATTGCACGCATGCACGTGTCCCGAAGGACCACGCGAACCAAACGCATGCATTTTTCATTTAATACACACAGATGGTAAATCTTTGAAATTCTGCGCCTATAATTATTATAAAGCATTTTAGCGTTTCACTGTTCTCATCTATGGCTCCGAATGGCTCTCCTCTACGTTAAAGGTTATAGTCTGCCACGCTGGTCCAGTGCGGGTTGACACACGCCCTAAGAACATTTGTACTTTAAGAGGTGTCCTCACGTTTTTCTTCACCGTTACAGCAACTGATGTTTATTTTTACAATCGTACATAACATAATATAATCAGCGGTACGTGTTTGGATACTAATGGGAGGCTGGAGTCGGAATCACTAGTCTATCTCTGCTCACGTCGAACCCTTGGCGCAGGACTCATTATCAGAGCCAGTATGATTGCATCTGTTGGCGTTAAACAGAATTTTTTATGCCGTTACGAAACGCTGTTGTAGGTTTATCTCACGGAATATCCAGTTCAATCCAGGTTGGCACCGTTGGTCCATTTCTTAATCCAGCTATTTGGGTACGTTCTTATAACTCGGTTAGGTTGATACTGCCGTGGTTATAGGTTACAAGCGATCCATAAAGTTAAGCAGCGGAGGCCCGCGGTCGGTTCTCGAAACGTTACCATTACTGGCCAATTTCCGTGACTATTTCTGTTTTGAAGAGCGTCTTAAACAGGTGGACCTGGTTGTTATCGTAAGTTAATCCATCAGATGGCTCCACTATAGGAGCACCACAGTGTTGTAGGTTGCAGGAGACATGTGCCCAGCTGTGAGAAGTACTGGGTGGCAACACCCATTCCAAACAGTGATCTGAAATTGGAATTCTGTTAAGTATGCATTTATTCATTCAATTAATAGATATAAGATTCCTTCTAAAATATTAACAGCATATTCCATGAATATCTTATCCTCATTCAATATGTATGTTATTAACAATATCGCACAACATAACTCTATCAAGTAAATAAACAACGATAAACAAAATTCTAAGTGTAGAGGCAATACTTCCCAATCTTGATTTAGTTCAATACTTTATGTGACATATATTTATGATACTACATATAAAAATAAACGCTTATCGAACGACCAAAAGAAATACTGTAAACAGAAAATAATTAAACTTTATGGCTGACGGTCGTGTATTTATCTCACTGTTGGGCATGAGTATCTTCTGTAACTGCAGGAGTCCTGGAGCATACTGCACCACGTTGGTCTAATACGGATGAGTGGAGATACTGTACAATAGCTACGGCGTCTAGACAAATATATAATCATATTGATATGTATACCTGTATTCCATATATGTATTACATGTATGGAAGCTCCTAATTAAATGGATAGCATAAAAGTACAAACCATTTTTAATATCAGCATCAATTAACAAGATTTATCTAACATTATATATACAATTATTCTTTAATAAGAAAACGCCTAACTTCATACTTCAGGTAACGCTAAATCCTGAAGGTGTCGCTCGGGCCGTCGTTACGCATGATGTAATAGGGATATGGCGCCACCTAGCGTGTCTTGGCGCCAAACGCTAAAACTATTCTTTGTGGAAAACACTTCCTGCAAATTCGACGGTCGCACTCCGCCAAACTTTGTTGTTAGCCAGAACTTTCCGACTCTTCGCTCGAGGAAATTGTGTAATGATAATTCATCCAGCAATCCCAATAGTTACTTAAACTTCTTAAATGTAACAAAGTCTAAAATCATCAGTAACGTTTCTAAAACAATGAGGCAACTCTATTAATCTATCAATAATCGAGGTATATACAAATCATCTATGTATTATGTTCGCCATGAATCGTACTCTACAGTATTGATTAAAACTACTGGCAACGTTATAAATACCTATTTACCCGTTCACATCGAGCCGATGTTAAGTGAGTTCACGAATTTTTAATACAGGTGAAATCCATGTCCGTTTTTAATATCACAATTGCACGGACGTAACAAACGTTCGCTTTTGTTTCCCATTAGAACCCTCACGATAAATATAAACAAAATAAAGGGAACCGTAATAATTGTGAGGAAAACGTCGTTTATTTCATAACGCTACAAATCTGCGAAAAACGAAAGGAAACGCGACATCTATGAACGACGCCAGAAACTTCAGCGAGCAGAAATGCGTTTACGATTTTTATTATCGGCACCAGTAATGGTACTACAAATTTAGTTCTTGCCCTACAAAAACCGTTTCTCCTTTCATAATAATAAGAATACGTCGAGCGAGTCGGTCGGTTGGCGCGCTCGCTCGTTTGATAGGTACGTACGCGGCGCTCGGCGGGTGTGTGCGTGGGTGACGCCGGCGTGTGCGTGGGCCGCCGCCCCCGCGGCCCCGCGCCCCCAGCCCGCCGCAGCCGTCGACCGAACGTAGCTTTCTGTTCACTTATATAACGACATACATATATACGTGCGGTAAATAATATACACTGTGAATAGCAGCTATGTGCTGCCACCTAGCGGCCTGTTCTGCTCGCAGCGCCACAGACTATGCCAGGTCCTCCGTGTTTTCGAATTTCTTATGACATGTAACGCTCAAGGATATTTCGTTTATGATTATGTTTTTGACATTTGTCTATACTATGGACAAACGCTTGGGGTTTCTTAAGTAATTATTTTTGGAAAAATCGTATATACTATATTTGGTCAGAATAGTATACTTAATATTAACTTATTGTTTTTAATTTTTTCTGAGATCTTTAATGTATGTCTACAACTCATATGTCCGGCTTCGGAATACGGATCTCTGCGGCAACTGTTGTTAATAGTATTAATATATACAACAGTGTACCTAAATAACTATTTATATATTTGTGTACGTTTATGGATATATTATAAATATCTTTATACTCATACGAATATTGGATAATAAAATCTGACTTACCTTCCAAACAATTGTAAACTTATTTAGTAAAACATGTAATAAAAAATAATTTATAAACATTTGGATGGCTCATTGGATTACATTTCTCTGATCGTAGGGTCTAGAATTCAATTCCTGATATGCATCTCGGACTTCACAAAGTTATTTGCGGTTTTAGTATCAAACATATCTCGCTGTAATATTAAGGAAAACGATCGTCAGGAAACCTGCACAATTTAGCATTTATGTACCTTGTCTAATATTCGAACTCGCACTTGGCCAGCATGGTAAAGTATTCCATTAAATCTTTTTATTTTATTATGAGGCCTATGGCCAAAAATAAACGGGTTTAAAAATCACGTCAGGGGATTTATCTTACTCAGAAACTTTATAGTCTATATTACTATGATATAATTAGAAAGGACCTGAAGATCATCTCCGCTGTTACACTGACTGAAAACGATGATATAAATACAACTACAATATATAATGACTGACTTAACTACTCTGTGGCAGCGAGAGGCGAACCTACGAACGAGCGGGTATTCTTTGCGATTACGAGTCGAGTTGGCTCGCTTGAGTCGACTCGAGCTTTCGACTCTACCGACTCTACCGGCGGAGTTTCACAACCGACCATCCGTGACGACCTGCCCGCGCCGAGAGAACGATAGATCTTGCCTTTCGTTTTGAACCCAACGAAAAGTGGCCACCATTTTGAAATTATTTTGCACAACACAGGTGTCGTTTTGTTTTGAGCTATTTTTATGGTACCACAGTGCTGAAGTTATACGTGTTTGATAGAATTGGTTGGACACTTCGAGAAAGGCTACGCCGAATCGTATTACTAATAATCTATGTTAGGATTTTCGATCTACCCACATTGTTCAGGATAAATGTACCTTTATCCTTTAATATTGCAATCTTTCCTTTAGGTTGAGGTGCATTTATTCGAAAATTACGTAAGTCGTGGTACTAATGTCCTTGCTATATTCAACACTTTTTGATCTACCCACAAAATATATGGTTGAAATAAATTTACAATTTATTAATTTTGAGTGTGTTGGCAAGAAGTGAAGAAGTTTAACGTTAATCATCTAGCGATTTATGAAATTGGTTTCTATAAAAATGCTGTACACTTGTGGTTTGTTTATAAAACAATTGCAGACTTTTAGCTCGTTGCTTTTAGGAGGTAATTGTTATGTCTTCAGCTATACTGTAGCGCTCTTATATACGATTGAACTGTATCTAAAAATATGGATATCATATACAACAAATAAAAAATACGTACACATTTACCCGTACAAGTCTGCACTTACACGATCTTTCTAGACTGTGGTCGCATTTCGTGAAAGCGTCACAGCTAAGAAGGAGATCACCGAACGGGATCGGAAGAGAGCCGAACTTGCTTGTTCACAGTTTCGACGCGACGGGCCCGTGTCGATCAGCGCCGCGCGCCGCTTGCTCCGTACTCAACATGGGGCTTTAAACGTTCGCGTAAAGCAATTGAGGTTTACAGCTTGTTCTGGCTACGATATGAGAGAGCTCGCGTCCACTGTATGGCAGTGAGAACGCAACGATCAGCGAAAACACCGATATATTATAAACTGATCTCTTACTAATAAATTCCTGCCACCTTTCTATCAAAGTTTCTCATATCTTAATACTGGCGTCAAAGTCGATAATATTGCTTAACAAACAAACCAATGACGAACTGAGAATATTCATAGTTGAACAGTGCCGTCAAATATTAGCCACTGACGCCAATATCCAGTTCGTTGCGTGTTCGATGACAATATTAGGCACACAATTATAGACACTACGCACTATCAATAGAGTCGAGAATACTGATTAGCGGTACATTGCTGATTTGCAGCTGGTAAGAAAGCGCTGTCATATGTTCTGGCAACCCCGCGGCTGTTGTTGGTCACATGTTACAGCACATGTCTGTGTAACGTTCTAATTTTAACCCTAAGTACGGAACGTAAGGTCGATATTTCTGGAAAAGATTTAACTCGACCATGAGATATCACGTGTATTCAATTATAGACAGTCCGCTAACAGAATAAAGGCGATTATGCCTTGAATGTTATAGCGTGTTTTTAGTGGCAACGGAGCTCGCGCGTCGCATGTCAATGACTCAACGTTGGCTGCGAACACGAACGATGGAAAAACTCCGATTGTTGTACTGCTGGCAATACTCGCTACTGGTGAAACTCTTGAAGGTGACTCCTTATTCTTTCTGCGCTGCTAGTCATTTATATAACTTACACAATACGGCGATAATGAGTAAATCAAAAGCGACAAGTACAGATATTCGGACGGGTTTACAGAAATAATATCATATGAAGCACTTAAATTGCGTCTCCAGCCATGCAAAGGTCTAATATTAGGATGGTTAGTATTGACGGATATTAGTATTCATTAATTGTAGTTCCATATTTAAGACTATGGTATAATTAACCATATGTACTCTTGTTGTAAAGACAATTTATTAATAAACCATTAATTACAATATATAATTCGAAAATTATGAACTAAATTCTGTGTATAAATAGTAGACAGCGAAGGAAGCTGATCATTGAAGTTCTTATGAGTTTGCAAGTGGCAGATGGGATGGCCCTATTTCTGTTCACCTCTGGCTTCCCCTAGTTAAAAGAGCTCAGTGCTAGGACGGAGTTATAACAAAAATGGAAAAGAGATAAATATTAGAGGAATGCCAATTTTTATCGACATAATGCAATGAAAAACGTATAATAAAAAAAATACAATTTTAACTGTACACGTTGGTACTATTTAGGCCTATTGGTACTATTTATTTACTATGTATATATTAACTGTACATATATGTAACTGACTGCGTCATCCAAAATCCTGAGGGTAATAAAAATAATATGAAGTCCCATTTATAGAAATGTCTCTGTACATTATTTAATATCTTCGCTTACAGCGTAATAGCGTAGCGGTAAGGATCCACGTCACACGTAAATGTCAGCGTGGGTTCGATGCCGCTCAGTCACTCTCGCTTTGTTTCCTTGTAGTCTTACGGCGAAGGTAAATGACGCAGATAATCTACAAAACCTGCAGGTATAATGAAGTGTGCATAATGACAGTTTAATCTACATTTTACCAAAAATATAAATGCCCTGGTCAAACCAATAACTGTCGTTTATGTAGAGAAAAAAATTTTATTTGCCCAGCAGTGGGATTGGTTTGTGGCATGGCTTCTATCAACAAATGATTAACATAAAAACTCGATTCAAACTTGTTTCTACTCAAAATCAGCGAAGAGCTGCTCTTTCAGCTAAATAGCACACCATCCACGTCATGTTGGAGCACTCCAGTCGAGCTAAATCACAAGTGCCCATTCATTGCGCAGTCACTTCTTGAATACCGCTCGCGCATCCCCGTGTACTTCGCAATCTACTTCAAACGTCGTTTTGTAGTAATTCTCTCACTTGACATTTCACAATTTTAATTACGTTGATTAAAAATACCATGGATATAGCCGAAGCGAATATTATAGCTCTACATTTCAGTCACTACAACCCTTTGTATTCGTATTTTGAACATTTCATTCGTTTTAAATAGCACAAAGAGTTTATTGAACTGGTTTGACCACATTTTCCCAATTTGTTATCGTTTGTGAAAACTTTCAATACGGCTAAAGTGAATATTAGTGTTTTATTTCGATCATTACGTTAATGTTACTCGAATAAAATATCGAATGATTTTATCCTCTTCGTATTACCTACAGCTCACAGCGACTCTACATGACTCTACATTTTTTGGATAAAGCGAATCGTATTTAAAGTGTTTTATTTTAAAATATTATCAAGCAATGATATATATATATATATCAAGACAGACCATCATCACCGCACTCTAGCATCATGATCCTAAGACTGACGCGCGGTTACTAACCATGGACTTGTTTAGCTATTGGCATGACAGAATGCTCGTAGCGTGAATCCATCACCATGTATGCAATTGTAAGCCCAATGCCTAAGACCGACGGTGCCATTTACGTCGTTATCAATCCCGGAGTGATAAGGGCGCAAACGCTTCGAGGAACAATCGAAAACGTACCTACTGCGCTCACAATAGTGCCATCTATTTGCCGCGCTCCTATCAATGAAAACAAACAACGGAGCGCGGTCGCGCCCGAGAAGATTCCACCTCATTCGCATAAATAGATTAATAACAATTAACAGCGAATTGGCACAAGAATTCGACTCTCGACAGAGTTCGAGTCGGTGTCTCGTCGAAAAAGAGGCGTTATTTCAAAATACCTATTTCGGAATTTCAGGAGCGAAATCAACTTCATAACAATTAACGATACGACCCCCGCCTCTAAATTCCTCGCCCCGAGCGTGCCCGCTATACGTGGCGATACGACGCCTTCGCATAGATAGAATAGAGAGCGGTTTCGGAACGCACCGTACACGAGGCACACAGCCGAGCGGCGCGCCGCTGTGTGCGCCGTGCACGTGAACACGCACACAGCGCCGACGCCGGTGAGCGCTGTTCACCGCACTCTGTGAGCGCAAACAACCATCTATAAGGCCACGCTATAGCTGACAGAGGGACGCACCGCGCCTCAAGCCGACTACATTTTAATTATTTCTCTACCGAAACTGTCTTCATATAAACAACGGGAATCGTGTTCTTTTAGTGATATTGAATTTTAAAAGTAATGTATGAAGTTTAAATAATGTAAGTATGTATTTTAAAAGTAATGTATGTAATTTAGTTAGCTCTTTTACACTTTACTTTTAAAGTATAAAGTAAAAACTGTATGTAGTCATATCATTGTGAGAATCTGCGAATGCCAGTATCAGTACATCCTACATACTACCCACACACAAAATTAACAAGAATAAGGCAGAGTTGTTTTAAATAAATATCTGATGAAAATAAAACAGGCAAGGATTATAAAAACTAAATGATACATTTCTTGATTTACCTTGTTTTAGAATCAATATGATTCTTTAATACTTATGCATCAAATTAGGTACTTTCGTGACTAGTATCTTACTTAATAACCTTACCACATCTTGATATTAAAAGGGTTTCATACGGCTCTAACAATAAAATTTGACTTAAATTAAAAAAACCTATTTTGTTGTTGTATTTTGAAGCAGTTTTGGGGATACATGTGAAAGGTATTTGACATTCAATATAAATATGTTCTGTAATATTTTGTTTTGTTTAAGAGACATAATGGGATTTTTACATAAATTTACAAGTTGCCTTTGGATTGAATGATCTGATGATTCAGAAAGGGAAACACAGCAAGAAAGTGCTGGATTTAGAAGGGCCCAGACCACGTGTATCAACTTTGATTAGGGAAGGCCTATGTCTAATCTTGGACCTACAAGGGCCCATGAATGGACGAAACGGTACTTATTACTGAAGATTGTAATTTTCATTACGTTATTCAATGTTGTTTTTAAATGTCTTTTATAATAATTTAAGATGTTTTACCATAATTAATGTTAAAATAGTGATAAATACGTCTGCACGAAAGTATAAAAAAAATTTCATGATTTCTTGAAAAAAGTTTTTAATGTAAAGTTTAAACTTAGTTCTAAGTAAAGGTTCTTAATAATTCGCATTGAAAAATAATTTTGAGTCTCGAAAATAGTAATCATACTATACAAAAACAATTTATAAAAATAGCTCATAAGGTTTTTAATTGTCATAATTAACACATTGTATGAAGATATTAAGAATCGACAAAAAAAATTACATCACAAGTTTCTCTTCAAAGATGCCGCTTCGGACAAACACTATATAGCTTCAAGGAAAGCTTACCCTACACTTTATATTTTACCAGTGGAACCAAATTCGTAACCTCACCTATTACTCTAAAAAATCTAAAATAAACTTCCCATACAAACTAAATAGTGAAATGGTGAATCGGCTTGAGGCGCGGTGCGGCCCGTATATTTCCGACATAATACCGCTGCGTCGAGCGATTACTACTATATATTCTATATACATTTAATAGCTATACAGGCGCGCATAGAACTGGCCGTACTTATGTGAGCGCTGCAAACTGAACCTTATAGCGGTTCGAGCGCTACAAAAGATACGACCGTCTAACTGTATACCGATTCTTAGCGCTTTAGCGCAGTGCCGCCTCGAAACTCGGCTTATTATTATCGTAGATTGGCGTCGGCGCAACTACACGGCGTTAGAAGGACGTTCCGTTTTAAATATCAGGTTTTATTATTATGAAGATCGGCGCAGCGGAGTGCGGACGACGCGGCGGACGGTTGCGTGCGATAACATTTGACATTCGTAATTACTCGAGCGCGGACGGTGTCGCGGCGCAGGCGAGGACTCGCGGACATTCCGCCGGAGTCCGTGGGGCCGGACAAAGAGGTCGCGCGTTGCGTCAGCGGGCCTCGCTCGGCGACACCAGCGCCGCCCGCCGCCTGCCGCCGCGACGCCGCCGCACCGCCGCACCGCCGGCCGACACATCCACCCGCATCTCGCACACACCACATGATACTTTACCTACGGCGCTAGCCTTGAACAGCCTTTTCGTTTATTTCCAGGCTCTACACACTATTCTTAGAATCATTACTCTCGTTCTAGACGGAGCGCTCTCATTTCTGCGCTCACTTTTGCGGGATTGCTGACAGTAACAATAAATGTTCGGTGTTTTGACTCGAAGCTGCTTTTGAATCTATTCATATTATTTCTCTGATACGTAACTAGGTTTACAAAATCTACTTTTACTTTGCGGAAACCGACTCTATATTGAAATGGTAGACTAATGTAGGTAGAGTTCTTATTTATACCTATACTGTATGCCTCTGGTTCAATTTTCGGAAATGATAGCTGATTTTGGATTACTGTTTAAGAGAGCTCGATCTAGTTTTTAATATTAGGCAGAATAAACAAAGGAAAAAGCTTTGCGTACCGTCAAAATTAGAATTATTTTCTTTAACGTTATCATATCTAGAGTTCTGTTTACTAAATCCGAAATGCTCGAATGCCAGCCTAATGAGTCCAAAATTCGTGCGAGCGTGAAAGCCGGCGAGGGATTTGCGGCCGTATTTTCAAGTAGATAAGGTTGATGTCATCGGGCACGAGGTCGGCTACGTCAGCCGGAGTCAGAGAGCAGAGATAAAAATGCTAGAGGAAAACATCGGAGCTCCGAGTTGGAAGTACCAGAGAGCTAGGGTCACCACGAAAATAACTGTCTTAAGACTTGTTTACATTGTTTCGTGGTTAATTTCATAAAATACAGAACTTAGGATGTAAGTACAATGAATTTATTACATGAAAATAAATTCGATACCAGTATTGTTATAGTAATAAATAAATAACAAAATTAATAATATATTTTTTGTTTATTTGTAACAAAAAAAATGTCTACATATTGATTGATATGAGAAAACCCACGATTGTAGGTAGGTACGACGCATTGTACACAAAAAAATTTTGCTAGATATCTAGCTTATTTTTAATTAGTGATGCTGTTGCTAACGTATATTTATATGAACTAGACTGATTTTATAAATGTTTTGAAGCCTTATATAACTGTCAGGTAGGTTATAGGAATTCCTTCCAACACGATCGACCTTAAACGAGTAGTGTCCGCGAAAGATCGAAATAACTGAGAACATAGCGGAGCATAGCGGAGCGGAGCCGTTCGTGGCGCGCTGAGAAAAGTCATTAAAACGCGGCGGTACAAGCCATTGTGTTTGGTGCCGCCGTAGGTACCTCTGTCACACGACTGCTGCAAAGCAGCAAAGTTTGCTGCTTTCATTTTTGGCATTCGGTACTTTCTGTCTACCCCGTGAGGGACGTGGCATGTTAATATATAGTAATAGAGGAATTCAAGAAACTGCTCTGTACTTTGTAGGTCACTGTAAAAGTGTGATCATCATTACCATCATGGTGAAGTAAGGTCCAGGGCTCTCCAACTCATCCATAGTATGGCGGTTGGATTTCTTAGAAGAATAAGTCAACTTATGTAAATTAAAAGTCCCGGTAATAGAAATCCAAACTTATCGCTTACTATTGTGATTAGTCGATAATTTGAAGCCGAAGTCCTGAATGGGATTTCAAGGTTATCTTGAAGTATTCTGATGAGTCGGGAATCGAACCCGAAATCCACGATAGACTGGCATCGTAAGCATTGTCACAACCAGCACAGTGAGAACACACCGAACCGGGCAGTCCACAGAACGACGGTCGATTATATGATTCGTAGAGAATAGATATTTATATATTGATAAAAAAGATACTGAAATTTGCATTGAAGGTATTCTAGAGGAGATGCACCAAAAAGTAATTAGAAAAAAAAGAACTTTGTAGACGAATGCGTCTGCGGTTGAGATACTATAACCGAAGGCGATGCTATTTTGGTACGAAAACATATTCCATGCTTATGGATAGCTGCTGGTTCTACAACCAGAGATAGTGGCAGTAGCGGGCAGGCAGTAGTAACAGATTTGTATTGGTTGTACTGCACATAATTACTTAATATCAGCATCATATCCCAGAAATTATTTTAAGCACGCGACCAGTATTTACACAGAATCGTGACCACACATACTTTCGACTACATAAAAACTAGTTTTTATACTAAATATTATTAATTTTATTTAAAAATAGTTACATAAAAAGTAAAATCACTCCAGAGTATAAAACAAAGTCGCTTTCCGCTGTCCGTCCCTATGTATGCTAAGATCTTTAAAACTACGCAATGGCTTCTGATGCGGTTTTTTTAGTAGATAGAGTGATTCAAGAGGAAGGTTTGTA
>DWUN01003084.1:0-12606 GCA_018249975.1 Passova gellias
ATATTATGTATGTATATTATGTATGTATATTATGTATGTATATTATGTATGTATATATATATATATATAAAATGTATATATATATATATATATATATAATTTACGTCCATTGTTTACGGAGTCTGCGAAGGGAGACGGAAGCGTGTGGAACGTGCAGGCGCGCGGCCTCGGGGGATTTGAGGCGCTCGGATTTTTCAATTTTTATTTGCGCTTGTAAGTGCCGATGCCGACACACAGCATTTGGCGGGAATAGCGAATGCGCATTCACTATTTTTTATTTGCCGCGCGAAGCCAGCGACACCTGTGTTTACCTTCGCTTTTGGTTAACATCGTTGACGTAGATTTGACAATGGAATTTTCCGCTTGCATATTTGAAATTTTTACACACACTTTTTACGCTCCCCGAATAAAAATATGTTATATTTATGCCAATCCCATGCTCGACACTTGTCGGCCATGTGCTCTAAAGCTTTAACAGAATAAAATATTGAATGAATTGATGATAAAATGTATTCTATTATTTGTTTAGAACACGAAATGAGTTTTAAGTCTATTTTTAAATTAATATACATTTAATTTGAAGTATCTATTTATAAGACGTATGTAAAATTTACAAAACTGACAATTTTAGTTAAAGAAATCGTTAGCTGCGGTAAAGCAGTTGTTGTCTGTCTGTAATGGATGGTGCCCTAACACCATTACCACTGTAACTACAAAATATAAATTCGTTAAGAACATTCGTTTATTTCATTTTTTCGTTCATGTTGTTACGTATTACAATGGTTAAACCATATTAATATTATATGACAATAATAATAGTAGCAAGTTACGTAATAAAACAACAAATTTATGTCATACAATTATTAATAAAAACAACCACAGTTTTCTCGTTATTGCTAGTATATTTGTAATTGTTTTAGTTTTGGTAAGTGTTGCAGTCACAATTGAGCTATGATCATCATAATTTCAACCCACCGACGTCTAAGCTGGTCGATGACGGATGCACAATCAACGCTAGCAGTATTTGCATTGTCGTTGTTTGTTCTCGAGGGTGTGGTAAACAAACTAAGCATGAGGCATGTAAATTTAGTATTCAGGGCACGGGTTCTAATGTCCACTTCAGATGCGATTAGACACAAATGAAATTATACAGCGAATACCATATTACACAATAACATAATGAAGCGTCTTATTGGCCGAACATTTTATAAGTAATTTGTTAGCCGGCATCTGGTGATCATGGCCATTCCATAATCACCTTGAATTATTGAATTAATAAACAAGTTAGTCACAAATGATTTTTAAGTAGTGACAGTATTGTACTTTTACTCGGACCGGGAGAGTTGTTATAATATATTAGTCCTATATCAAACCGACTTCAAAAAGGAGGAGGTATTCAATTAGTCAGATTTTTTTTTTGATTCACCACATTAGATAGATAAGGTAATAGAGTACGACGACTCATGAGTTGCTACGAAACATTTTGCTAATCACCATGAATTGTCACCAATCATTAATTATTAATATTTATTTATTCCATAGCGCTACGAATTTGCGGTGTCTAAGCGTTATATCAACGTTAAGATTTTTAAATATTGACATATTTATAGCGATATTAAAATCAATATTGATGTGTATGAATAAGTTATTATTTTATGGAGATTACGTAACATTAATAAAGTAAGATTACAAAATTAATAACTACTTTTATCGCTAGAAAATAATCAAACTAGTACCTATTTGTTTATTGGTCAGATTCATTATACTTACAACTTTAATAATTTACTTTATATACCTATATGACTTATAGTATTCTTTACATATAATCAGTCCCAGTAAAACATTGTTTAGGTTCTGAGTCTTGCGACACTACCTGAATGTCCAGTACGAGCAGAATTTGAAACTCAATGCTTTTTACTTAGACAGTAAATAATGAATTTAAAATTTGGATTGTAACTAAGCTTAATTTTAAAATATACTCGTATGTATGTTCCAAACTGTTGGGGGTTTACGAATATAGGCCGACTAGGCATAATGTCCTATGTAACGCCAATATACCAACTGTGCCGGTTTCAATAGTTAGATTATGGTTACTAAAACATTAATACGAGTACATTAACGATATTGATGCTCATTTCCAACAAAATACAACAAAGCCTCCATTAGTACAGTTGCGGAAGGAAAGTGCGATTTGTGATGTATGAAATTTCATGCAACATTCGCTCAACTTGAAGTAACGGTCGTACGATGTAAATGTAATAAAGCAAATGGTGTCATCCATCGTGTATAGTACTTCATAATAATATTGTAGAGGGTTGAAAATATTTTGTACGTTTTTCTGTGAACATAGAAGGGCTAATATTTTGTGCCATTAACGTAAACAAATTTTCAAGCTCTAAATATATTAACTATTCTTGTTTTAAATAATTATACGTACACACGTGCAGATGGCGTTGGTTAGGATGGGGTGAGATATTACTTGAGCAGTAACCGTTTACGAATGTTATGTGAGGTACGCAATAGACATTTTTATTTCTAACCACTAACATGTTTAGTACAAAAACACATCCAAATCATATCTTTGAGTTTATTTACTACAATCTGCCTTGTAATGACTCTGTTGATGTTTTGTGATTACCTCTCTCTCTGTCTATCGTGCGAGTAGCATGACGGCGGACAGCCACTGCATCGCTCTTGCCGCTCTGGTCCTGCAGTACCTTTGTATATTTTCCACAATAGTAATATTATGAATAAAAATCCAAACGGAGATAATATTGGTGTCATAAATTTAAAATATGTTTTAAACAAATAAATTACGAATATAAAATTGACTTGTCACTGATATATTTAACAGTATTACAAAATTTATAATTCTGTAATGTCCGTTTATATTCTTAACAATATTATTGAATATGTAAATTTGATATACTGATTTTACGGTTAGGTAAGAGTTTTTAGAGTACAGTTAATATACAATTATTAAGCACTTATTTAAAAGCTGAAATAACTGCGGCATAATGCCAAGTTTAAAATTGACGTGGTTTCAAATACTGTCCATTTACATTCATTTAACTTCATAAGATTTATTAAAGCCTTTCAGACATAAAAACTTCTCTTTATGAGGTAAGTGAAAGCGCAAATGATCTCTCATTAGTATTAACTCTAGTTCTTGCTTATAAAACTAGCGTTTCTATAGAAAAAATAACTTCTAATTACATCTACTGGACCTTACTAATGAAGTTTGTTAGGTTTTAATTATATCTTTGCTCATTCGTTTTTTATTTTTTACATGTTAATAATCTGTAACGACTCTTAGTAATTTACATTGAGCTATGCTTGAATTAGGTTGGCAGAAACGATGCCTAAACAACTATGACTACTGAAGCGTACATATATTTGAAACAACTTTCAAAATATCTAATGAACTCTAATCACTGTTACCTAAAAAAGTATGTAAAAATGTATACCGATAAACTTTTACGGGTGAAATGAGTCTAATGTGATCTCACGTTCCGCAAGTCAGAATTTGAGCATTTCTTCATGTTATGATTTAATATTGAAAAATATTTACGTATCTTAGCTTCAATAGTCACATTTCCTACCTTCATTATACACCATTTACATTCGAAGACAGTACAAGAGTCCCCACGTCACACCCATGTTCGTAGGAGATGACTGAAGAGTTTACCGGTTCCGTATATCGCTGTGTTTCATTTATCATAATTTGCCCCTCAAGTAATGGGAACTACGTAACGTCGCGGCACTTCCGAGGAACCTGATTTGCATAATAACAGAACTACGTGCTCCATATATTCCTATCTTCAAGTTTAAACCGTAACCTTGAGCTATAAAGCCCTATTTACAATGCCATTACCGCCTCGAATACGTTCGATCAATTTTCCATGCAGATTCGGAGACATTTGAATATATTAGTTAACTCAAAATGTTTATCAAGGTACGTCACAAATGTCTATTTGCCGTAATACTGTAATTTGACTAATCCTCATCCGTGCATCTCGTTATTATTGCAGTTAAGATGGAAATGTATAAACTGTTGTTTTTGCTGACTAAAGTAATATTAATGGAAAATATTTACGCGTAAATAAATAAATTATCGTGGTACTCAAGAATAATAACAACAATATGGGAAACTATGAATAACAGTTGATCGCGATTATTTCGCCGAGCTGGTGATTAAACATTACCAGAGACGCTGTGCTCAGATTTTAGGTCCGAAAGGACGGTTAGCTATTAGCCCCTAGGACTTGAATTTTAATGGATGTAGTTTTTTCTTGCAGAAATTAATGACGGAAATAAAATTGAACACTGAATGATGCCATAAACAATGAATCAATTGAAACACAGTGACAGTGGAAAGGGTAGGAGCCCAGGGTCGGTGTAAAAAAACTGTTGAAATCCGCAAGCAAACTGTCAAGACACGATCGACAATAATTAGTTGGAGTGTTGAGTGCGGAGGAAGCTCAAGATTGATGGCTGCAGCACAAAGGTCTGTCGGTGATAAATTGCCCGATATTAGGTCATGATTTGGGGCGGGTATTTGCCTATCGCCGCCTTTCGCTATCAATGCTGTCCTGAGTTTTTTTGTGGGGCATGTCGATTTTTGATTGGAATTTTCAATTTTAAGATTTAACAAGAAACGTATGTTATTATACTGTAGAGTGATTATTTAGCGTTATGTGTAGGATTTTTTCATATCTTCAATAGATCTGTTTCGTATAACGCTTACTGCAAAAGGCTTAAAAATAATATGATTTTTTATAATACATAATATTTTAAAGGGTTAAATGTGTTAAGTTTAGAGTTTGAATTTATAGACCACTGAAAATATCGGGCGTAATCTAACTCTTATTGTAGGAGAAGATAATGGAAATCAAAATAGGAACTTTAACACGAGCTTCAAGTGGATGCATGGAAACTCTATTATACCAGTACAAGATAGTCAATTTAGCAAACTCTCACTTCGTGCGATACAACATGACCCAAAATATTGCCAAACCTACCTGCACACTATGTTTCATAGTGCTTTCAGGCCAACCAATAAATAGGACATGTTTATGTTTTAATAATACTATTGCAACTTGAATTATATTCCAAAAAGTCTCTAAAATTTTATTGTTTATATATATTCAATATTATTGTTTGTATTTGGATTCTAAACGAATCGTTAGGATAGACAAATTGAATATTGGAAAGGTTTTTGTTAACTAATTAATAATAATAAAAAAGTCTTATAATAAAGTCATAATCAAATCTAAGGTTTCCCTTTTTTGGTGACTCGAGAAAACCTTCAAACAGTTCTGCGGTACCGTAAGAAAGACACCGAGCTATGTAGAATTAAAACTTTATAAATTTTGTTTTTAGTATTTAATAATTCCTTTGGTAACCTACAGGTGACCTACCTCTGCGCTCTCTTACGACAAGCAGGAGTTACCGTAGTTGTATTCTGGTCTCGATTTATAGTGAGAAGGCGTCCACTAGTTGTGTCACAAATACATACGTGGCTAGCAGTGCTAAGTAAAGTGGCCTAGAGCTAAGTGAAATCCTCAAACAAAAACCATGCTTAGCCTTGTACCACTTTGTAAAATTAAATTTGTACCGAAATAAAAATAACCCCATAATAGTCACACTTTTCCGGAATGCTACAAACGCGGGTCAAAACGAAAGTAGATTTCGTTCACGGAATTCGGTCACAGCGCCGCTGAATACTCTTGCAATTTTTCTTGATTCTGACTAATTGGATTGATGGAGCGGCCCTCACAAATCTGTCAGGGAAGATAATGAACGAGCCGGCAAAATGAACTTTTGTCTATGGAGGGGAACTATTTTCCGTGGAACGACAACCCTAGCTGACATTTTCATTCGTTGCTACTCGTAAAGGTTTACGAGTTGCCTTCAAAACGAGACGAACTATTGTTAGGTACCACGTAACTCAGTCGCGTTGTCATTTTGTACTGCATTGGTTCTGCTAAGTTTTTTGATAGCAAACAATGTTTGTGTCGTGATAGTTAATTTGTAAAATAGCTTTAGCTTTTGTTTGCATATTGTATACATGTATAGCTATGTATATTTATCTATAAGTAAATTCTGCGCCTTTCTTAAATTTAAATTTGACATGGAATTTACGAATTGACTCATATTAAATATAGAACATACATAACAATAATGGTGATAAAAGGGCGATACTACTACAATGAAAATGATTACTATCTTCAAATTTTATCGAAAAAAGTATCTAAAATACAACACGTAATTATGTGCTAAGAAGAGGTAAACGTTAAGAGTTCAATATAATATTAAATATGTAAACATAGTTACTGGTTCTAATATAAAAACAAATTGTATTAATATATAATTTTTAATATGAGTTGTATACAATTTAGAATAGCTTCGGTATAGTTAGACGTCAATCAACAGCCTCGCCAAACAACATCTGTACGAAAAGTGTAGCCTGAAGGAATATTAAACGTCCAAAGAAACCTTAAACATTTTGTTTTCTTTGCAATATTCGTGCCGTGAATAATAGAGGATGAAGAAGGAAAGTAAAGAACTGGACTCACTAAAACCGAGTGACGAATACAAATCGAAGGAGATTTTTTTCTATAAATAAATCACAAAAGCTCTCGTAACCCTAACAAGGTTGCGATCGGCACTAGATAAGTACCAATGGGGTTAAGCTACGCTGGGTGGTGTCGGCTCACGGATGCGTCCGGTGCGGTGCGATGCGTGGTGGATCCGTGCTTCGAAACCATTGTAATTAGTCTCTTATGGTTAGTATTGTTACGTAACTGGGTCGCAGTACTTTAGTATCTTTAAAAATCGTCTCACCATTTAGATAAATCTGTATTCAAACAGCTTGGCGAAACAAGTTGCAGTATCCCCCATGTACGTGAAAAGATCGGACATCACGTGTACTTCTATAACATTTAGTGTAAGTACTTATATCTTAAAATTATAGCTATGCATATAAATTGAACGTACGTTATATAAAGTATAATAAACAGAAGACTAAGGAGGCCTACGCGTTTGTATGCTTTTTACACCTCATTTTCTCGATCGTTGGTGTATTATTGGTGGAACAGTTGGAGTGAGGAGAGAGACTTCATTTCTTTTTGGCCGACATAAGCTGGTTTCACTATCCCATCTGCATTTTCGCGTTACCTACCAACTTACATAATAAATGAGGGCTTCGTGCCAAAAACGGAAGTAATGGTGTGTACTCAAACCGACACGAAAAAATACTTACGACCACCATTAATTTTCATTTCGCTCTATGTCCAAGGATTGCAGTCTTAAGAAGAAACGGGCTAGGAAAGAGTGATAGTCCTTTTATTAGAGATGGGAAATAAATGATGCTGAGCTCTTAAACGTTAGTTATAAAATATCAAATCGTCGGTGTAAAAATTACAAACAATTCTTATTATAAATGGACGATAATTATAATAATAACATCGATATAAAGATAAGGAGGCAGAACAGGAATCCGATTCCACCGGAAGGGCAATACCACCGCTTTAAATATTTCTACAATGAAGCAATTGTTATTAAAACAGTTTGTGCTTCCGTTCGAAGCATATAGATGCGGGCCCACGTGTATGCTACAGTCGATCGATCATCTTGTTCCCAACAATAACTGGACTAATTATACTGAATACCAACCATGTCTTATCGTACGTCGTGGGTTCGATTTCCAAATACAAGGCATTTGTGTAATCAGCACATTTGTCTGTTCTGTGTCTGGGTGTAGTAAAAATGTCTATATAAGTATTGTATCGCATGTATGTTTATTTTTAACAGGCTCTGGTTACTATAAGAGAGGCATTTCATTGAATAATTTGGAATCAGATAGCCGTGTGTGGAATTCTCCGAAATATTATTATTATTACTTACTTCCCGGGCTATTTTTATATTACAAAAACTATATGATTCCATGATCCAAACAACAAGCTGCTTCGGGGTCTCCCGGTTACCTATTTTACAATAGACATTGTATTCGCTCATAGTATTATGTTGATGCATTGTTAAGCCTCTGTACAACGGTATTGTGTATCTGTAGGTTGGTTAATAGTTACAATAGAATAGTATAATAGTAGTAATATATCTGAACCACACGATTTGTGTCGTATTTGGACAGTGATCTTATGTACATATGTACCAAATAATCGCATTAATACATGTGACTATTAAGTACCTAACTCTTATGAGTTCTGATTTGTCTTGGTCAAGTAACTTATTCCCTTTATGGTATATCGCAATATCCCTACATCGATATGCACAATACATTGCTTAACTAAGGTATACAAATCTTATCTTATCTTTTGTATGTATACATAATATTTTGATGTTTTCACCCATATTAAAGTACTATTAAAATTAACTTTATTTTCATATTTGTGTGAACCCACTTTTGTATAGTATCTAATATTAGAATAGAGCAAGAAACGTGTCCCAAGAAATGAATAAATAAGTAGACAGACATGTCATCGATTTCAGAAAATACCACTACGGGAAAAACTACTATGGATATTGAAGCTCAGCTTATTATCGTTTGTATTACGTAATACAACAAAAAATATGAAAAGATCGCCCCAAATACAAAAGGTACGCAATTTATCAGCGAGGGACCTTTTAAGAAAGTAAATCCAAGCAATCACTCCCCGCAATTATCCTCGATTTTTTGGAGGCGACTAATTAGTTGAATGGACTGAGACGTTCGGGATAATTAACTTTAATGATAAATGATAGTCGTCCGGAAACGGTGACAAAATAGATTGGGGCTTGGATTTAATACTCCAGCCAAATGATAACAGAAATTGTGTATACGAGTAAGGCGGTCATTTAAATAAAAAAAACCGCTAGACACACTTTTGCTGAAGCAAAGTAAAAGTATGTACAATATACGTCGCATGAAAATAAAATAATAAGTACTTGCGATAGTAATTTACATTGTACATGTGTTTAATTGAATAATACTCTTGTCTATTTTATTGTTACGATTTTTCAAAATATGACCGTACCTTATCTTCTTTTACTAACAAATAAAGAGCAGGTTGATAATTTAAACGATTTTTATCATTTATTATCATTCACTACAAATCCTAATTTCAATTCACATAACTACTGAAAAATTAATTAATGGAATTAATGGAGAAAGGGATAAAAGAAAAGTTTGCTTATATTATTGAAGCTCTACAATAAATATTTGGTTTCCATGGAAGGTATATATTGGTATTTAATGAATATTATGCTAAGATGTCTTCCTATTCTCCACCAATCTGCATTGCAGTTAATGAGGTTAATAAGGTTAATTGCAAATAAGGTTTGGAGCCATGCTGAGTCACAATAAATCGAGTATGATCAAATTTCTTGATTTGGATAATTCATTGTTATTTCTATCCACTCCTATGCTAATTTCCATTTCCTATTGCAGTAAATTAATAGGTGTACTCACTGGACTGCCACTCCCGGGGCCAATCTCGAGAGGGCCCATTCATTGCGACATTGCTCTGTGGTTTTCCAACCCTATTAGTTAAAAGCCAGAATGTGTATCACTTTAATTCGATTTCAAGACCCCAATAAATTAATTTGAAAAGGATTTGCTTGTGACCAATTGAACAAATTTGTGTACAAATTATTTTGCGGGATTATCTCAAATTAAAAGCTCAAACACGGATAATATTGTCATTGGTACGAGCGCCTGATCGAGCGTGTCACAATTAATGCGCAAGCGATTAAAACGAGCTAAGCTACAAGGTGTAATACTTAAATTATTAAACGCGATTAGACTTTTGTCGGTATTTTTTTGAGTTTCTGTTGAAATAACACGACAACTGCGTGTGCGCTCTAGAACAAAATATTCTGTTTTTATACCCTACTATTGATATTGATTAACACCATGGATTAATAATTAATATTTATAAATGATTATTTATGTTGTTTTCAAAATTATGCCAATGATGTTTACTTGTAAGCTCAATCAATTTTTACCGTACACGGTCTGCGGTCCCAAAATTTATATTGATTTATTACCCACAGTGATACCCCACTATAATGATTTTATATAAACCCTATTATATACGTCCCTATCACAGCAAATAGCTAATGAGGTTTTATCTCAATGTTTCATTCCTTTCCATATGCAGCGACGAATAACAATTATGGTACACTCACACTGACTAACAACTCGAATTAAATCGAACTCAGCAACCTCATTAGCGTGCAACATATTATCTCGCAACTAAATATGTGTACGTAATATACTAGTATTAATATTATTACAATTATCTTATTAATGTATTCTGTATCCTGAAATAAATATTTTCAGTACCATTTTCGTCACTGTAAAGTGACAAACTAGTAATCGGAGATCAATACAAGACGCATTAGTGAATAGAGGGCATACAGGACTGTTAGTACAATCGTCAAATCAAATGAAACCAAACTGAAATCAAATTATATAAGCAAATTGGTTTGTTTAGTAACTAGACTACTTTTACTTAATAATTTTTTGTACTCATTATTCATAAGCCACAGCAACCGACAAGTCTTTGTTTTTAATCTACGTATTAAATGTTATAAACAGTTGTATATATACAGATGTATCAAGTAAACTATTTCCGTACATACGAGTATGTATTATTCGTGTATTATTTTTATATTATACATATATGCTTTTAATAGTTTTCCTTTTTTTCTGTGCTAATTAATGTGACTAGTATAAGTTACTATGCGTCTAACACAAAAGATATTTTTAATAATTGTTAAGCGCAAAACTGTACACATCCATATCGAAATAACGTAGATAATAGATTGCGTCAGCGTGGTTGGATGCTAAGAAATAACTGGCATAAAATTCGATAATCGTATTACCTACGGCATGTTCCAAGAGCATATCACGCGTACCTACAACTAGAACACAACTTGTACACACAACGTATATTTAATTCATACACATGATTCTATTAAGCTAAATAGGACCGACCGTAACACAGCTCTACAGACACAGATACATCAGATCGTTTATTACAGAGATGTTTGTTTGGATTACAAATTTTTATTTATCATATTATATACATCGAAATAAATAATACTACACGAATAACTTTAATGATAATATAATCTTACAAATGTGGTGCTTCGAATTATATTTCTGTAGAAATTCATATATGCAGCAATAACTGAATAGTAAACCAGCTTACAATAGCGAGCGTTTACAGCCAACAACTGCATCAAATTCAATAGCCACATGAGGATGTGGCATGTTTCGAACACCATTCCCCGCATCCTGAGATTAAGCGGACCATGATATATCTACTTATTCGGAGACTAATTTCTAACCTTATTCCCATGAAAAACAGTATTTTTGAAATTCATGTTCTCGTAATGCACCAGATAATTTTTCCGTTGTTATGTTCTGTGCGTGTATAATTTCAATTGTGGTTACTACGATATAGAAAAGTGAATCCGTATTTGTACTACTTAAATAGAATTACTTCTTAAAAATCTAATGCTATATTCGATATGTAACAGAAATATTAAGCGTAGATCAATTTTTGTCTTTAATCGGACATAAATGTACTCTTACCCAGTGTTTGCAGCTCGCTCGCGGTAATGCGGCGATCGGATGCGATACGAGGTGCTCAGGGATGGGAATGGGCAGATTAATTCGTTGAATTCACTTAGTAGAGATTAATGTGTTTACTTACACGTAGTGTGATTGGAGTGAATATAAAGCGGAATATTTGATTCAATATTCTTTTCTTAGTTTCTTTGATTGATACGCTTCATACCTGATAATTTTCAAAATCGAATGAGAACATTAGAACACATGTACTGGTTGGAAAAAAAAATCGTTTCTGCTGCATACAGCCAACTAATGGAACACCTAATTGGTCTCTATTTTTCCTCATTCATGTAACTTGGGATTATTCAGTACGAGAGTAAATAGGCTTTCCATCCTATCATGTCCTAAGCTGGATCTCACTTACCATCAAATGGTCTTAGACGATCGCAATAATTTCATACAAGAAAAAATCAAAGCAACAACAAAAACCTTCCTTAAAGTTACCATCAATATGGCTTATAAGTGTGACTTTACCAACTCTTACAGTCCTCAATTTTCACAATGACATTACAACAAATTGTATAGTGTAACCATTCAATTTTATACTGAATTGTAAAGATATATCGCATGACTAATTTTAATTAGACGCCCGTGAAAAAATTTAAAGGTCGCACGAAAACATCGAGGCCAAAGCTAATTGTGTTAAGTCATCCATAAAATTAATTTGGTCATCTATATCTTCTTGGCTGTTGTTGTCGATTGATCGTTTAAAGCGATGTCACGCTTTTTAATTTCAAGGTTTACTTGCGGAAGGAATACACATTATATTTTTTATACATCATGTTAATTCAGAGTAATTACAAGTAAAGGTTAGTAAAGAAAATTTTCAGTTCAAAAACTAATAATATTTGTACGTACTGGAATAAATGTGTCTTAACACAAACGTAAACATTTAACTAAACAGAATACTAAATGGTTACATTATTACCTTAAATACGTAGGTATAAAAATATAAAGTCCCTATT
>DWUN01003085.1:0-12606 GCA_018249975.1 Passova gellias
CTAGAAATTCTGAACTAGAAAAATTCCAGTAGTACCCAACCCGGGATTTGAACCCAGGACCTCCCAATCGGCAGTCGCGCTAGCAACCGCACAACCAACGAAGCAGTCAAAATTTATATCAAATTCATATTTATTTTCAAATTTCAAATTTCAAATTTATATCAGTTTGTAATTAAGATACTTGGGGCGTTGAGGTCAGCTTTGTGGCATGCAACTCTTTTCAATTATTTAATAATCTGTGAGAGAGTGGTTTTTACATTTCTTCTTCTATATCTTTGACTACAGAATTATAGGATTTGATAATCAAAGACATATCCAGTTATAGTTTCTTTGGATACAAGTAATTTATGTATTTTAAGTCTATAATGTTTGAAGGTACTGAACATTACTTGTTTTTAATTCGTTTCAATTTATAGCTTCACGAGCCGTGCCTCGCGGTATTACCTGGGGAACTTTAGAACCTGTGGGAATTTCGAGATGAAATTTATCCTATTTATTCTCGTATTAAATATAACCTATGTTCATCGAGCACAATGTAGGATTCTAACGGTAAAAGAATTTGTGATCGGTCCAGTAGTTTTGGAGCCTATTCAATACAAACAACCAAACAATGAAATCTTTCCTCTTTATAATATAAGTATAGATTACAACTCACTTTTATTTGGTTGGCAGGTTAAAAACATTGTTTTAGGGGGTATACACTTGCAGTTATATTTTTAAATCAAACTCACCATGTTCAGCTTGGCTGTGCAAATGATCCAAGCACAGCTCTGAGATTTCCACATTAGTAGTTTCTTTGAGTACATTTAGCACAGCTTTATTTACATCCTCGCTGAACAGAAACTCTGGAGTATTGTCATTTATCACACTCAGTATGAGCAGTGGAGTGTAAATAACATCATCTTCCATATCATTCTTTAGTAACTCGGAAGCTAATATCTTACACTGCGAGTCAACGATACCTTCTTGGATCAGAGATTGTGTGTAAGTCTGCCCCCCAATGGCATAGTTCAGAATTGTTTTGTCTATCAATATTTTGATTTCATTTAAATTTGAGGAATTATTTCTCAGCGTCGCCTCAATTAATTTATGGAGGATTGGAACACCATTATTCTCCAGAATTATGTTCCTCGATGCATCACAATCGCAGCACAAGTTCCCTAAGGAACGACACGACTGTTTTACGAGCTCTAATTTCTCGGTGACATTATCATTGTCGAGTATTTTCAATATGGGTAGAATTATGTCTTTCTGAGCGTAAGATTCCCTTTTAACTTCGCACTTGGCGAGTTCAGATATTGCGTGGACAGTTAATAGCACGATCGATTCATCGCTACTGTTCAACAAAGCCTTGAGACACGAAGAAACATCATATTCATAACTTTTTCCAGCAGAAATAATGTCGTTCAATTTCGCTTTCAAATCGCTCACATTACTTATGTTCTGGATGACTAGCGTTTCTAATGAGGTAGATTTCTTTGCCGAAGGACCTTTAATGCAATGAAAACATGTAAATTATCACAAATTACGAGTTAATTACGATGATACGTGGTAACTAATTTACCGTCCATGATGGTCTGCTATAAAGAGAAGAGTAGTAGTAAACGATGCAAGTAGTAGAATATCATTTATAGAACACGCGGTAATAACATTTTAGATTTTTTTTAATCAATTGATAAACAAAACAGGAAAAACTTGCGAATGTCGACAATCGATGTGATCTGATAGACACGTTTGGTCATGTCAATTTTGTCAAAAAATGTCAAATATTTTATTCTCAAAAACAATAAAATTGCGTTCCATTTTGCTAATTAATGGTATAATTGACATTAATATAACGTCTTTAAAAGTTGTTGTGTAATGTTTATTATAGATATTTCAAGTGATCGAACTCATTGAGTCAAAACAAATTTTTAATATGGATTTATTAATGCATAAAACAATAAAAAGTAACAATAAGTATAAAGTCCCTTGTTCTATTGGTTATAGTACTATTTCTGGTAAGGGGGAAAGCGGAGAGGGCAGGGTTTAGTTACCATTCAGAAATTTGTTTAATAAGCATAAGTAATTTTTTGTGATTGTACTCTGGATGTGGGTACATTTATCTAAGTATACAATTTAGTACATCGGTAATGTATCTATTATGAGTCTGGTTATCTGGGTACAAGCTTTGCTCACATAATTTGTTGCATTATTATTATTATCAAGAGCCCGATATCAAGAACTGCATAATAACTGATAAACCAACTATGTAATTAATCAACGTATTTTACGTTTTATCTAAATTGTGACCTAACGCTAGAATTTTCCAGACTTTGGAAAATATAGTTAAACCATATTCGTTCTACGGGAGACAACTTAAGGAGTCGGTCCTGGTTCTCACTATTAAAAAGATATTTAATCTCATGCGGAGACTTTAAAGACGGCTTAAAAACATGCCACAAACGGGTTGATAACTAGCCTGTATCTTGCCTTGTCAATCCGAACTGAAGCAGCGTTCTGGAACATTGAGATCTTCCGCACATAACAAGAGAAGTGTGCTCTATATATGGATTAGTATACCATAAAAATAATGTTTATCTGGGTTTATAAAAAGTTTTCCTATCTAATTGTTCTAACTTGAATAAAATTGCCCGCTAGAAACAGAAATTGTGTGTAGATATTGTGTGTAAAGTTTTATTTTGCTATAGTTATTTACAGCTATTTTTCTATAATCATTATTGACCTTAGCATCTTTATTATTAACATATTATATCTCTGTTTGTTGTGAATGACACTCGACAAATGTTACTGCTCTCTTGTTGTTTGTTATGCAATAGTTACAGCTAGGTTATCACACGAAATATTATTTTTATTGTGGTTTTTACTCATTAAAATCGCAACGGTCATTAACAAGTGACCTTGACATTTGATTATACTTCATTAACCTGTCACTGCCCTCTGCACACGCGAAGAGGTCAGCGCACAGAAGACCGCAACTGGAATATATTGATGGAGCGTATATTTTTTTTATTAAGTTATAAACTGCCATTGATTTCATACATTCAAAACTTTACTATAGAATATTTATTGTCTAAATGCACATTAAAATATCTATATTATTTACATAATAATGATTTATATTGGCGTTGCTACTGTGATGGTGGTGAAACAAAACTATGCTGCAACATTTTTAAGTCCATCAGATTCTTGTACTGCAGAATGCCTGGAACATATTTACGCGTTCTTCCAATTGGGGCAAAACATCACAACATTCCAGCAAGAATATTGCATTTACGAATCATCCGGGTTCACGCCATGTAAGGACGTATTAATAGATGCATCGGTGCGTCTTTGGACGTGTTTATAGAACAGACGAGCGTTAATGGTTCGAGAGATTGACGTGACAAAGGATTTATTAGATTTGACCTGGCATTGTGATAGGTTGTGGAATTTACGTACCGGGAATGATAATAACAATAAAATGTAACAATGATAATAATTATAGGCCGGCAGAGAGCACCGAATGCAAAAAATCAATGGACTAATATAGTAACAATAATGATATCAATATGATTGGTACAATTTAATGGACAGCTGTCCGAATCTAAATTAGACGAAAGCATGTGTAATGGTAACCGGACAACTGATAAACGGAGTATTCTCTTAACATCGTCTGCATACAATTAGTATATCAAAAATATTCACTCGTTTTTAGCCACTGCATGGAACATCCTCAGAGTTTCAGTCTCAACAACGGCAACTAGCAAAACTTTTTTGTATGTCTTTGTTTTTGGATAATTCCATACTCGAGGATTATTGTGAAATACCTACCGCGAGCTTAGATCGATAAGCGACATCGAATTATTTATGTACACGATTGAATGTTATAAAACATTGTCAATGTGTCCACGGTAGTTTTAGGTAGTTTTACGTCGTGTAGTCTCCTCGTCCATTACGCAACGTCGTTGGCGTGGAGCGCTCCGTGAATTGTAAACAATTAAAAGGATCGGTTCCCGCGGGACTGAGGCGGTTACAACTACTTCGGAACGTGAAGATAATATGTACATGGTGATTTCTTTACGTCGAGACGGACGCGGCGGGCTCAGCCGCGAGGAATACTATTTTTAATAGCGATATAATGTAGATAGACCTTTTCTCGCCCACTCGCTCACAATTAATACGTACGGCGCGCGACATTCATTTATGTCTGGTTTTTTTTTCAATATAATAGAAAATAGCCTATGTTAATATACTATCTATTTATTTACACGAACTATCTATTTAGTTGAATTAGCAGTTTTCGAATCGTTTGTGTAGTTTTATACATTACCAAGTACAAAGAAACAAGAAACAAACAAATTTAACCTTTTTACAATTTTAGTTACCTGTGATGTTAGTATCGGTTTAAGATCATAAACATTGCTTCAAAATGTTCCTCGACAAGTCTCTATTTTGTCCTTGTCCAGTGCTTTGCAGACTGTGTAAAAGATTACTATGAAGAAATATTCAGATACGTGAATATGCTCTCTGAGCTATTTTAAGCGTTGTAAAAGAAAAGGCAAATAGAATTGGATGCTAACAGAAAATTATGGAATGTTATGAATATCGTTTGTTTCGTGTTATTATCGATTTTTTTAACCCCACGTATATAAGGAGACTATTTATTATTATTACGTTTACAATATGATAGCCATTCTAGTCCAATCGTATCTATTCTGCGTTATGTATATTTATTATGTAAGTACATAAAATTAGAGTTAGACTATGTTGTAAAATATAGAATATTTCATACTTTGTATTTGTTATTATACACATAAATAAATACGTAAAATGAGTACGATTTCAAGCCAACTACAAAATTATCAGTCTGTATATAACAACGCGATCACCTCCATAAAACCAATAACAACTCAACGGACACAACTTATGGACCAAACGTATCAAATCAAACATTACAAAGCTGTTTAGTTCAAGAACTATACACTTATTCATAATATATTTTTTAATCTATGCGTAGGTGCATAATGTTTTCAATTTAGTTTTTAAACTGTTCTAAAATTAAAAAAGTTATTTGCTAAATGTGAATAGTAAATTGTTATAATGTATCTGTGTGGAATTTCGGATTTTTTTCGTAGACATCGGCCGTACATTGAGCGGGTAAGTGTCAATTTTAAGTTAAATATTTAACAGGTGTATATTCGCGTCTTCTCCTAACTTTTAACAAATATTTATCCATTAAGTCAATTAATAATATTAAGCAGTGTACTGTATAGGTACGCTATTTTGAATTTTATTTACATCGTGGATGGTTTTGAATTAAGAATTCCAAATTTGAATTAATGCTAAACATTTGTTATTGTGCGGCTGTAGTTTATTTCTTGTTAACAGTTTCGGATTTATTGTTTACATTGATATAAACGAGTTATAGGAATTTATATAAACACAATATAATGATACTGAATTTAGTTTACCTTGTAACCCGTTATTTTTATTTTAACAACAGCCGCTTCTACCTACAGAGAACTAACAGTTAGTTAGTTACCTACATGTTTATTTTTGTTTAACTTGTTATATTATTTTTCACGTTGCCAATCAATGTTGTTTGTGTGAAGTCGATTGGCTCTGATATCTTGGATAATCGTTACACAATTTCTGTGCTAATGTACTTGTGTGGGATGGAAGCTTTTCGCCACAGGCGGCGTCAGTATTTCGAAGCGGTAAGTTTTTTCACACGATGTATTCGAGTCACGATGTAGAAGAATATAGAATTTAATGAAATAATAACACCGAAAGCTAATTTCCACTAAATATTAGGATATTTATTATTAATTATAGACATTTTTTATTACGAAAATATTGTAATATTCATTAATTCTTTCCTCTTTCCGCCGTTACACATCAGTCTCCTTTCAAAGAGAGAAGGGTAGTAACATGCTACTTTAGTGGAAGGTTATTTAACAGACTGTACGCGCGTTTAAAGAAAATCATAGGGGAACCAAGTTGTGTACTTAGATTGCGTGAGTTTTCTTTCACCGTACGTAATTTAAACTTAAATATATCACTCTCTTTTATACTTTCTCTCTCTCCCTTTTATATCTTTCTCTGGGTGGTAGGGTCTGCTTTTAAACCAGGCCTGACTAGTTCCCTATTTTAATAACCCGAACGCTAGATAGGACAGCGTGAATGTGTGAAGAGAAAGGAATGTAGAAAAATCACGTCAGGTCAATAAGAACAGCCGTATTTGGTACTCGGTACTCTGCCCTCCCCGTCAGAGACATGGGTTAATGGTATAAAAGTAATGAGATATGAATGTTTTCTTGTATACGTTATAAAACTAAATATTTTGATAGCGTAAAAAACCAATCAGCCGCCCCGCGTTCCCGAAGAGAAATAGAAAATTAAGGTATTAGAAAATATCGAACCACTTTGTACTTTATAAACAATTTTCTGTTTACTTGTTCAACGTTTTACTGCCAATGTTTTAGTCGAACTAATTAGCGTGGCAGTTAAAAGCAGAACTAATGCGCAACAATCATAAACAAACGGGCAGACAAATGATCTAAACGTCATAGTCTCCATTGTTGCCAAAACGCAAAATACGGTATGCATTCACAACAAGAAAAATTATGTGCCATTACACAATTGTACAAAGTACATTGCTTATTCACTGTATATGTTGGGTTTTAATATTTTTAACCAACAATCGATGTATAACAGAAATTCCCGGACTCGGGCAATGTATTAAGAATTCCCCAATACGAGCTCCTTGAAACTATAAATGTACAAAATCGAGTAGTCACTTGAAGAAAAGACACAATGTACGTTTTACATTGCTCACTTATTATTGAATATGAAGCTGAATATAAGAAGAAAATTCTCAATGTATACCGCAACGCGATATATACGTTTGGCTGTAAGTACAATGCGAGTTATTTTGATTATGTCGTTTGGTCCAAGTGTGACGCCGACTGCTATTCAATAAAATGAACGCGGCCAAAATTAGATTCGGCGCGAATTATTAATACATGTATACCGGTGTGCGAGGCGATGTCAACAAACGAATATTGGCCGGGGAGACGTTTGAACTGCTGCCTAATATTTGTTTTTACAAGTAATTTTTGGTACCTATCCACCTATATAGTTAACCTATAGTTTTATTAGGTTGGTACGATTGTGTATAACACGCTAGCGGCTAGACGCTGATTCAATAAGAAATGTGAAAGAAAACGCTTATAATTTTTTTAGCTATACATGATATGTATAATAAAATTGTCACCGGTGTGTGTACATAAATTATATTGTTGAGAAACTATTATTAGGCGCCTTTACTCAATTGAACCCATAATGATAATTTTTGGAATTTCTGTCTGTCTGTGCGTTTGTGCACGCCAATCTCAGTAACGCCTTAACCGATGCGAGTACTGTTTTTACTGATAGGTAAAATTCTCTTAACAGTTTGCGCAAACATGTAGATGATTTCAATTATGTACATTGAATAAAAACTAAAAAAAATACGCCTAGGGATCTTCATACAGGTAACACAAGCAAAAAGAACATTTTGAAATTTTTATCTGTCTGCCTGTTGTCCGGCTTTCACCCAAAAACTAGTGGAAGGATTTCGATGAAACTTTTTGTTTTATAGCTATTAGACCTCCGCAACATAATAGGCTATAATTTATTTTGAAATATATACTCCAAATGTTAATCAAAGTCAGTATTTAACGCGGACGAAGTCGCGGGCAAAAGCTAGTACTTAAATAAAAAGGATATGTTTCTTGCAATGTTTTAAGCGAATATTTCTTGTTGAAAAAAACAATTTCTTTCAATTGCTTAGTCTGAAATTATGGTTAAAGACGATAAAACTGTGGCGTTTCAAAGTCTTACATAGAAAAGAATTTACATATTTAAAGTGCCAAAAACAAAATATGGCGCCGTCTAGAGGAATCAAGTCGAGGTTTAAGAAAATGATCAATGATTAAGGTACCTATCAATACAGGTCATAATAAAGCCATAAATATCTATAGAAAATGACACTGGTACCTATTATCATTTTAATTCCTATATAAGGGTCAAGCTAATAAAGATGAAAATACTTTCATAAATCAAATTTCATAATTCTACCTGTTGGTATATTATCAAACCTTTGCATAGCATTACTATGTACAATAATTATAGTGTTATAAAATTATGTAATGTAATAAATTAACGTTGTCAAAATTATAAATAGTATGGAGTTCGTTAACCCTAGGTTGGGAACACGACGCCGTACCCCGCTATCACTTGTCATAAAGTTCACGTCAACACAATGGTTTCCGTGTGTCACTACACTTACCGTCGGCTCTCGCACTACGCATCGCCTGATCCAATTTTAAATGTCAGATAGATAATTGTGCAACGTGCTGGCCACGACTCAACACTGTCGTGTAGACCTGTCTCCCAGTAATTCAGTTCGCGCCTCTCACCCCGCGAGCGTCCCGGTGTAACGCTTCGGTTGATCGACGCGTGTGAACTACGCTTAACGCGTTCTAAAAAAAAAAGAAAATTTTAAATATTTGTTCGCCGTGTGTAATGGCTTTCTAAGTGCTTTTAATTTTTTTTTTCTTTCACGTTTCAAATTCAAATATAGAACAATGGAGCGGAAAAGGTGATAGAGAAATTTTGTTCCGGCGATTTCAATTTTTTTTTTCAATTATGTGTCGCAGTGCATGATGTTATTCTACGGAAGGATGATTATAAGAAATATATTTTCACATTACAGAAATACCCTTAAACAGTGGGCGCTAAATTTCACACAACACATTAATTGTTTCATATGCACAGTTTAATATTTATCATCGAATTCATGTTTAATTGTTTTCATTTGTAATTACTATTGATTGCCTAAGAACACCCGTGTCGCCTAGCGTCTTCATTTCTATGGGATCTTGCAGAGAGATTAATCTAATTTGATGTGTAAGAAATACTTCTAAGTTCTCTTGTGACTGTTAGTATCTCATACGTCACTGTATTTAATGAAAATTAGTTCGAAATTAATCTATTATCTTTTAATAATTTTAATAGTAGTTTTTTGTAAAGAAATATATGTCGGAAACAATACTTACAATATATGATAATTAACTATAATTATACAGTTAATTTATAAATCTGAAAAATTATTATTAAGAATTAAAGAAAAACAGTACATAGACATTTATTTCAGATGAAATTATATTATATACGACCTTTGAAAACAAACTGTTCATTACCAGTACTTAATATTATTTACTTATCTAAATATCTTGTGTAATTAGCAAGAAAAACAATCCAATACTTACCAAAAAATATAACACAAGATATTATTAGAAATAGTGAACACACATACAATAATACATACTATGACATTTATTATTATTTATAACAAATATGTATGTATCTTATAATGATTGGTCTCGGAGATACGATATCAAGTACAATCATCCACGAAAGTATAACATAAAGTTACATAGTGCCATTCGGAACTGGCGTGTAACTACTTTTGTGTATCGTAAATGTCATTCAAAGTGGTTTATTGCGTACAATTATTTTGCGCTTCAAATTGATTGGTTTTAAACTAAGCTTAGGGTTGCCATTTATTACCTTTTTTCGAACCCTAGTCACTCCGTCCAGTTTCATACGGTGTAATGCTTATACTTTAAGCGGTTGCAATAGTTTTGGCTGCAACCCTTCATTTCCCACTGCTGGGCAAGAATGTCTCCCGCGACGTTAGCGTGCTTTGAGCATCGTGCATTTCTTGGTAAAGGAGATCCGAAATCTATTCAAAAAGTTAGACCTATATACAAAACTTTAAGTTATAAACGTAGCGTATTTTAATTCAACTTTACTAAACTAAATATTTCATGTAACAACAATATGAACAAAAAATATGACACAGTTTGCTACTTAAAAACTATTACCCATTAAAAATGATTAATTGATGTGATTGTTGACTTTGTTTTTCACTTAAAATGACTTTTATACGGCGTGTTCCGAAATTGGAAGTTTTTGTTAGGTGGCTCGTAGTGTGGTCAATTATGAGAAACGCGTCTCAGTTAACCGTTATAACCGAAAGCGATCGTTTCATTTGCACACCAAAGCTTATAAAACGCCCGTAACGCTTTGCAGCTAGCTGCCATCCATCCGATTTTTTATTTATTTACCAGACAAACAGGCGGACGAGCCACCAGATGGTAAGTGGTCACCGTTGCTTATGGACGCTGCCAACACCAGAGACATCGCCAACGTGTTAACATCCCTAAAGGACTCTATCTCACATTGCATCTCATATCGCATTTAGATTGGACAACTTTAAATACCTATGGTAATTGACCTCTCGGTTCAATGGTTATAGAGCCTGACTATTCAATCGGATGCCGTGGGTTCCATTCCTATTCAAAACCCTTCGTGATGAGCACATTCGTTTGTTCTTTGTCTGGATGCAATAAAAATGTCTTTAGTGATCACTCAAAGCCTGCTATATGGCTCCGGAATCTGCATGCGAACGCAAGGGTAATAGATGACAACCCTAATCACATAATATATCACATTTTTTATAGTTACTGTTTGACTCCCAATATATTTCTATAATATTACTCGGCTCCTGTGTGGATTATATGTGGTTTAAACTTACTTTACATTTCTTTTTACCCGTGCTGACAATACACGCAAAATGGCCAATTGCTGGTAAGAGTGGGGATTGCCTATGGATATTTGCGACACCAGCGCCATCACCAATGCATTGCCAGAAAAAAAACTGTTGACACCTTTAAAGAGCTCCATGGTCATAGCTCGAGGAGAATGCGGAGTAGCACTTGTAGTAAGGACGATCTGTTACAGAAGAAGTATTGGTAGTACATAGTATGTAGTATATTAGCACTAAACACAGTTTTATCGCTAAACAGCTATACCACACAGCCTTTCGGAGGGAAGGCAGGTTAAATGTAACGGAAGCAGTAGACCACGTTGAAGTGTTGATATCCGTAACTCCGTCCACCAATGTCTCTGCAGGGCCTCAACGCGTCCATGACAATCGCCAACCACGCACCGATACTGTGATATTAATCTATCGAATCTCGACCCACAACTAACCCGCATCGGAAAGAATGTTCCGTCCGTCGCTCTTTCGGGGCTTGAGCGTGGACGCCGCTGACACCTCATCCTATGGACTCGACAGGAGTCGCCGAGCGTCGCTCAGCGCTGAGCAGCGACGCAAACTGAGCATGCTCAGGTCGTCGAGCATTCCGCTGCCGCTGTCCCCGGTGAGCCACATTTACCATTTGGTACCCTGCCCGAGAAAATGCTGTAATCAGGTACCTATTGTAGATCCACGTACGCTGTGCTAGTAACGCTCTGGTACCTAATTTCTTGGCTCTTAACAATATTCTGTTTCAATGTTGACTTTCAAGCTCTTTCACACTAGCGTTTTTCGGATTTCGCTTATAGGAAACTATTAATAGTTTCAACATCACAGTGTTTTGTCTGACAATGATAAAAGCTAAAACTATTTGTGTATGCTATTAAAAGTTTGAAACCCTTACAACTTCTACATTATCTAATGTATTTTCATAGATATTTGTTTTATTTGTAACATGTTTCACTGGAACGTAAGAAATAGGTCGCGCTGTAAATGCCTTTTTGCAATTTGACAGCCAAATCTCAATCTGTCATCACATTAAGGTTACGTAAGTTTTATATTAAATTTACTTCACACTTTTAAAATCCTAAATGTGAGTAGTACTACGAGTATGAGTTAAGATTTTATGTAATTTGTCAATAAAAATATACAATTTACTCTTTTATTATGTCAAATCAGAGTATTCGACATTTTACCGCTAGTATGAAAGAACTATTCTATGTGTTGTTCGTTTTCGAAATTGTGAAAGTCCGAAGCATTGTTTTCTGTCAATTCTCCTTTGTCTCTGCTTACACGATAACAAAGGTATTTAACCAGTTGCCCATTGATCACCATTGTTGCATCGGTTTGATTCATGCACAATGAACTATGTCTTAATCCTACATATATTTATACTTTATTTGAAACTTATACTAATATAAGTGACAAAAAGTAAAAATAGAGATACGTTACGCTCTCATTCTAAGAGATCTGTGTCCATTAGGGCACGATGAAATACTGTGATTATAATTCTAACTTCTTAATGCCAGCAGCTCAGTACTAGGAATAACATAGAATCCTTTACATAGTAATAACTAAATTTATTTTTAAATTTTTAGATCATTTTCAGAATTCCCTTGGCAATGACATTTCCTGTATTATTAAAAAGGAAAAAAAAATTGTATTGAAAAATGAAGTTACACTTAATCTGGGCCACCGTAAAGAATTTGATAGAGCTTTTATATGTGCTTTTTAAACAGTACATTAGTATTGATAAGCTACGCATTATTTATAGTAAACTTTTTAACTTCAAGCCTAGAATATTAGTTCAATATAACATTATGTGAGTGGGTCGATTAAAGGTTTTACAAACATACATGTGTTTAGTTACGCCCATTTCTGTGGCCCTAGCACGAACCACTAGCGACAAAGTATTCGTACGGTAAATGGTAAAAAAATGTATGAAAAATGTACAGCGCCCCTATCGTGCGTAAAAG
>DWUN01003086.1:0-12599 GCA_018249975.1 Passova gellias
CCCAACCCGGGATTTGAACCCAGAACCTCCCGATCGGCAGTCGCGCTAGCAACCGCACGACCAACGAGGCAGTCAAAGTTTAAGAAGGTCTTAAGCGTTTCTAATCCTATAACAGGCATTTCAAAACTCGATTAATGCTCGACGTATTTGTTAATGTGACAATAATATTTTAACAAGGTAAAATATTACCCAGAAGAGATGCACTGACAGCCCTGCGCATGCTAACAACGTTGCAGTGCGGTGCTTAGCTGCAATGTGCTGCATTGCGGCGCGGCGCGGCTGCGGCCCGCGGCGCCTACGGGATACAACAAGCGCGTGGTTTGTGTCTCGCTTGCATCGCGGGTACACTTGTGTAATATATTAAATTTTAGACACGTAAAATTAAGAAAGTCGAATACCTACCGCTCATGAGACGTATCATAAATTCAACGAATACGAAATTTAGTGCAAGCCTTTAAACATATTATTATTAAGCACAGCGCTTATCGTTCATATATCGAGTAGAACGATAATAGGTGTTACAATTGTGTGATATAATGGAACTATCAAAACGATTACATAGAGATTGTAATCATTTTGAAAAACACGACAACACTATTTAAGCGAATAGGGCCCGTCACGCTTGACATTGTCACGCTAAGGGCATTGGATAGACGGTGTAATGTACACGAGGACTTGTTCACTTGAAGCACTTAGCGATCTTCCCCCCCCCCCCCACCCCCACCCCGCTCGTACACCGCACCCCCTCTACGGCTTTCACCTAATGAAAGTGACTGTGAAAATTAATCAAAACCGTTTTCAAACGAATCGTCGTGTGCACGTTCCTTTAGTATTCCGTACTATTTGTTTATTTCGGTTACAAAGCTTGGAGCTAGTGGCCGGTGATTAATTGAGTCTGGCTTGGAGCTAAATATGCGAGGAAGACCTCTTCATAGATAGAGGGGCGTCCAAGCGAGTGACTCCAAATATGGCAAGGATAGCTAAACTGATCTCACCTGACGAAAGAAGATAAGACTAGGCAAAGACAGATACACCCTAGACAGCATAATGTTAATGCTCGATAACTTAACACACTAACCATACATACATTATAAAGACAAAGATGTTTATATGCACCAATATGACTACATACAGAGATGTTAAAGAATTATTAGTTCAAGCCATATTTTGCCGTTTGCGGCGTACCAATTTAGGAAATGGAAGTATAAGTACAAAATCATACATTCATTAATAGAAGTATTACTCAGTATTTAAATAAAAATATACATAAAAAACATAATCATTCATAATAATAATAATAATAAATTTTCAATTGCTATTCCCAGATAACGCGTGACTTCAAAATGTAGGGTTAATTCAATGAAAGATTCTCAATGAGAATTACGCGCCAACACGTACCTTGCGCCTCTCAAATGACGTAAAATGAGATACGTTGTTCACTTATTGAACTCCAAAAATGTGTAATGGCAGAACGTTTCGCCGAACTGAGTAAAGTCGAGGCGAGGCGCGAACAACGAGCGAAGTTGAAAAATCTAATTTTCCACAGAGGGCGTTGGCAAGGTGAGTCACTGAACTGCCGCCACTTCTGAGAAAAACTAGACGAAAAAACTGCGCTTGGCAAGTACGCGTGTCTGGAATTAGTGACTGAATCGCAAATCGAAATAATTCAATACGACTTTTCCGTTGCTGAAGGTGAGCCAGTCACGGCAGCCTTATAGTACAGTATTCCCTGTTCTCTTCCAGTGGATCTAATGAGCATGCCTTATTATTCTTTTAGTTACCCGATGGTAAGTTGGTAAGAGAGGTTGTAGAGTAGCAGCCACGGCTCGGCAAACGAAGCACAGGTTGCCTTCCTACCAGATGGTCCGATGATCTGAAGAGAACAGCGGGATACCATTGATTTCAGAATGCCCGGGACCGAGTGGAGTGGGCCATTTAGGGGAGGCCTACCTCCAGCACTGAACTTCCAAAGGCTGATGGATGGATGGAGTTTTAACGTCGACTACAATTTAAAACAACGTAGGAAGCTACACTGAAATATTCCCGACAAGGGCTGCCCACCTCTAGGGATCACCAATTGACTTATTTGACCCGCCACTCACATTTGAACGAAGGTCGGTACGTGAGCAGTTGGGCAAAATAAATTACTTTCCGCGGATATCAACATATGTACGCTTTTCTTCGAAATGCTTATTCGGAATTCCTAACATCAAAGTGAAGTTCACGTCCTCGGTTATAACGATAAGTAATTTAACCGCGCGATTTTGTAAGGAAATAAAAAAATATGACACGAAAACAAACAATCAATGATAACAAACTAATGTACAATCTATCGATCTGTCATCTTTGTGCTCATCAAGCTATAAGCGGTATAAAATACAATAACAATAATATAATACTATCTATTGAACATCACACAGAAACGAACGTAACGACGAAATGGCATAGGAAAAAAAAAAACGTAACATTACGCCCGTAATCCCCGAAGGGGTAGGCAGAGGAGTGTAGTACACCTCCAATAGTACAACACAATTTGGCAATGTTATCGTTTTTAAGCAATTCCTTTCTGATTATTTTGTATTACTTACTAATGTATTTTACGACAGTAGCCGGAGAAGTAAGACTATTGGAAATACATATTTTGTCCTATTGCTATATTTAGCAATCTGAACAATTGGAACTGGCGGGTGATTAATCCCAGAAAACGTTATCAGCTACAGGTAACTAAGAATGGGTATAAATGGACGATAATGAAATGAACTAATATTTAAATGCACCCATACTCGTGCAAGTGAACGTCTACGCCTTTACTTTGTGTTGAATCGAAAACGAGTTCACGACTGGCGCGTAAACGTTTAAGAGCCACAAGAATACTGAGTTAGACGATCATGTTAAAAACATTAAGTCCGACAATATAAACAGACAATCATGTAAAATTGAAGCGGTTTCGTTTGCATCAAAATATTCACCGAATGACGCAAACGCTACACGAATGTAAAACGAAGCATTACCCCCGAAGAGTGTATTTATAGAAGAACATGTTACATTACTTGAAGCAAACATACATACATACATACGTCGACGCGACGTAATAACACGTTGGGTTTGTTGTCGTAAGAATGAATGAACTCATCGTAAGCGACGTCACCTTGTTTTTATCATTTAGCTCACAAACAGACGGACGGGCCACCTGATGGTAAGTAGTCTCCGCCGCCAGGGGTGTTACCATTACGTTGCCACATCTGAATGATTCTATTAACACCTTTTTCGGAAAGCCTTTAAACTCTTTTACAAGCTTTTATTCAACTTGCAATGTAACATACATTTCAAACCTAGCAACTCAGTTTTGAACCAGTGAACACCAACCTTTTGGGCTGAAATTTTGCATACACGTTTGGTTTAGAAGACAATGTATAATTAGCTAAATGACGTCATCTAAATCAATATGGCGGACGCCCAAAGACAGCGGACCTATTATTTTGGCCGCAGCCTCCTTGATATGGAGTATCAAACGAAAGGGTTTGTTGATGAGAATACGAAATATAAAATAACGTCACTTTGAATCCAATATGGCGGATTAAAAGCTCGTTTTTTACCGTATGAGTACCTACGTACGTCTTAGTATGACTTAGTATATTTCGTCCGTTTTAGAGAACATTATATAGTGATAAGGGTTTATTAAGGGCAGGCAAGTTAGGTTTTAAGTAAACTAAGTTTTCTTACTCTTAACGTCAGAGATGTGTACTGGCGTACTAGGACTAAAGATTACCCTAGTACATGACTATAATCTAAGGCTAGAATATTACTATTCTTAAATATACTACATTTTATTGATAGTATCGCGTCCGTTGATGAGAATGATCATATATTAAATCATCTAATAGCCAACTTTTAAACGAATACGATCACTTCTTTTTGACCGAGTTCAAAAAGGAGGAGGTACTACAATTCGTCTGTATTTTTTTTTAATATTATTTACCGCATAACTCCGAACCGCGTGAACCGATTTTGAAATTTTTTTTTTATTCTCGTTGAATATTGATATCGTCGCCACAAGAAAGAGTGAGAATTTTATTAAATTTGCAAAATAGAAATCAATCCAAAAGGGGGATGGCACCGTTCAACAACATCGACATGAAGGAAGGCGTCGGAGCGCTCGCACAAAACCTGCCCAAAGGTCAATGATATGCATTAACACGATAAATACAGGACTGGAAACGCTTGAATTTATTTAACGTACGTTAAGTTGGGGGCACAACGAGCACAGACTAAGGCGAGTTGTATTGAGAGCACCATGTTCACGTATTCGCTTCAAAGTGAAAAAAGACACGACATTTTGTATTAAAGCGAATAAAATGAACTAGTTATTGATAGAAACAATTCAGATACTTTATTAATCATTAACTTGTGCTTCGAGCGAACCATTTTCAGCATTGAAGCCGAGAACAACTCTCAATAGCAAAAATCTAAATTTATTACAGTAGTAAGTAATATACTAATAATGGAGTAACACATTTTAAATTACATTTGATAAACATACATATGTACGAAAATTCAAATTTATTGGCAAAACAAATGAAATCGCTGAGCTTAGAGCGCGAGTAATTGATTAATACGATCAACGCGAAACATGTAGTACAACCTTATCAGTGATATAAAGTGAAAGTACTATCTATGTGGTCAAATTTAATTTGTAATTGTTGATAAGCGTAGGGAAAGCAACACACTGTACATAATATGTCGGTCATCGTGTATTGAAGGAGTCAAGTTTTTTTTTATCATACCGTAAATGTGGGTCAGATAATGTTGATTAATCACATCAGATTATGCTAATTATGCGGATTAGTTTCGTTTCAAGTTGAAATTGTTAATGAGCGAAGGGCGGTCTACATACTTACTTTGTAAGTCGGACTTGTAATCATGATTTCCCAACATATTTTAATCATGTCGAAAATGTAGATGAGACCGTGTAGATACATTAATTAAAAGGATTTTGAAATCGACCCGATTTAGGAGTTGTGCTGCGATTTTTTGTTTTGCAAGTGAAGTGACAAAAAAAGGTTAAGTGGCCGCGGTAACACTGGGTGTGCATCCTTTATATGAGCGCTGCTATTGCAATCTCTATTATTAAGTATGTAATTTAACTATCTAACTGACTGACGGAGGAGTCAAGAGTCTCCGTAACCGGCGTGTATGCATGAAGAGAGTTATGAATGTAGACGAAGCGCGTCAGGTTTGCAAGGGCAGAGATATTTGGCACTCTGCGCTTTTCGTACCCGGCGTGATGGTATGTCGTTGTTGTCATTTAACTAAGCGAATACCGCAACAGCGAAGGACACGGTGTGGTGTGCCACCAACTTTAAGCGGCGGTTGTGAACAAGGTCAATGTCAAGAGTTTTTTTTTAGGAATAAATACATTTATGTATAAGTGCCGATGAAAGAAAAAGCTCATTACGCAACGATTTTTTTTTAAGTCTCTTGCGGATGGACGCGCGAGGCCTCTTTGTTGCTCGCGCGTGTGGCCGCTGTTGTGTTTTTACGAGTATGTTCTTGACCATAGAGCTGCCTATTACCCCACACGCTAATACACTTCATATACTTGTATAATCCTAGCAACATTTTGATTTCCTATAAACGGCCCTACAAATAGTGACGGATTCGGACGTTGGGCGGCATTTTAATTGCCTAGGATACTTCTGATGTAAATGATATATATTATGTAGATACAAACTGCTCCACGCGGACGACGTCGCGGGCAAACGCTAGTAATTAATATAGTCTATATTGATCACTGATCATGTAGCATTCAAATGGTGAAAGAATTTTTGAAATCGACCCGGTAGTTTTGAGCCTATTCGTTACATACATACACACATACAAATATTTCCTGTTTATGATATTACAATAGATAGTAATATAGTATAGTATAGATAAGTATAGTATAACAGAAAGCGACATTCGATGAGCCAATAAATTTCATTTTCCGGCACACTCAAAGAAACTGGCCACCGACAGACCGCGTCCGTCCGCTGGACGCCATTGAAATGCCTTCCATTAGCGGAATGAACGAGCCGATCTCAATCAGAAGCTGTACAAGGTACACGGAGAAATGTAATTCCATTTCGATTTCTGCCGTTCTGCTAATATTCTCTCGTTTACGATGGGGGAAAATGTGTACTGTGTACGCATGAACAGTTAGACGTGTACCTTACTTTTCGAACGCTTTCAATAACGGCATAGACAACGTGGATTAGCGTAAATTACACTTTTTGTCGAATGGTTACAGACTGTGACTGCGTAACCGCAGGGCATGGGTTCGATTCTCACCCGAGATAAACATTTTTTTGTGTGATGAGCACATTTGTTCGTTCTATATCTGAACGTAACATACAATACCTGACTACTGTATTGTATACATATATGGATCTTTATCAGCTGTCCGATTACCATAGCGCAGGCATCCGATTGCTTCATTGCCTAATTCGGAACCAGATAGTCGTGTGTGTAGCCAAGCTAGAGTAAAAACTATATTTCATCTAAACCGGGAACAAGTTCGACACCATCGCCGCTACAAGCACGAAACCGAATGTGTGCCGGTAAAGATAAAGACCTGTTCATATTGACATGTTACGCGCGGCAGCGAGGCAGGCGCCTAACACGTACACTTTACAATCCTCTTAAAAGCACCGTGTGACAATGCCGCGTGCACTCAGCGACTTTACACACGTGAGAATGCACATTCACTTTTAAATTAATGAATACCGACTAATATAAATATATACTTAAGTCCATCCACCGTTTATATCTTACGAAAGAATCATTGAGTTCGAGCGTTTCTTTTGCTCGCACCAACCGACTACGGATTAATAATAATAATAATAATAATATAATGATCGTGAGAATGTTGTGTACTCCTGTAATTGGCATACATACAGGTATATATTTCTATGTTGTATGTACTTTTTAATGTTTTGTATGTAATGCTGTTGGTGTATGTAATAAAATAAAATAAAATAAATAAATAAAATTAAATATTCAAAATAAACAAAATTGAACGTTTTGTCATACGGAACATCGCTGAAATACCGGCAAAGACCAAAATCCTGGCAACCCTAGATATAGGCCGTGTTATGTTGATCGCGTCAGTACACGGCACAGATAATGAAGCCAACTGTTCAGTGAGCCGTGATCAACCTTTGATCAGCCGTCGGCTGACGTCTCCCTTTAACTATCGACTCACGGTCAGCTACAGGTCAGGAATAAACGGACTATATGTATTAAATTATATACGATAATTTTCACACAAATAAAAGCATAAACAGTTGAGTCTACAATCCCTTTGATCAGTTGTTTTGAGAAAAAATACTATGTAGTTTTTATAACCATAACTGACAAGGGCTTCAACAACCTATGTTCATCTATCGCCTGATTTCACTTTGACCACTCACGAGCCTACTATAAGCTTGCGTTTCCAAGAATAGAATTATATTTTTTGTGTCGTATTTATTTATAAGCGTAAAGACTGTAGTGATATGATATGTTCCAGTGTTAGTAGATCTATAGAAGTACAGTTTTCATTTATAATATTTATCACAAGATTAAGACGAGTACATAAAAACTTTTATTTCGCTTCTTAGTTTTATTTCTATCCTTCGGAAAGAAGCACATTTGTTGGTCATGATATAGATCTAGATATCGCTAAATAGATCTTACGCTGGAATTACGTAACATTGAAAATTACGCAAATTACTTTGCGTAAAGTTGAAATTAGCAAAATTCTTCAGTTCAATTCCATACATGGCTGTCTGATTTCAACTTAGGCAGTAAATACTTGTGTTATTGTAACCGGACTGTATCTAATACATACACATAAACAAATATGCAACTCAGAATATTTGTTCTCCATGGAATCAAAACCGCGGCAACCGCCTCAGCGGTCAAGGTCACTAATAATTGGGCGAAGAGGCCAATATGTTCATTTTATACACCTTATAGTTTAGCTTTAATCCAATTAATGAGATCCAAACAGAATCAATGAGCACAAGCGTTCAACGAAGCGTGAGCAACCTTTGATTAGCGTCGTAATGACGTCAGCTTCGTCAGTCTGCTCAGCTTGAGCAGTAAAAATAGATCTTTATTCTGATACATAATTAATAAGCTATGTTTAGAATATGTTTGCTACAACGTTTAAGCTTTCTAAAAATAAGTTAAACTCTTAAATTTGTTCTTATTTTTACTGTTGATTTTATAAAAACCTCTTAAAGTACGCCGGAAAAGGTAAAATATGGCTTGAAGTAATAATCTTGTAAAACCTTTATATGTACCCATATTTATATATTATCTCTGTTTTGCTCAGTGGTTAGATGGTAGAGAATAGATTGTTTTAAGCTCACCATTTGTCCCTTAAATGTAGTGTTTATGTGGCCAATAAATTGTAAATAAATAAATAAAAATATTTGTGCAAATGAACGTGTTTGTCTTTAAATTTTTTTGAGACAGCGGTATGTTTAGGTCAACCTACCGTTTTATTTACGCAAACATTGAGGGGTGGACCGGCCAGAAAACTCAATCGCACCCGCCCAGTTGTTTTTCCAGACCCATAAAATACCCATATCGGGATCTCTACAAATATTGCATTAGCATATCCCGTACATGATTTACTGGTACAGCGCTCCGCACTCCCCATGATTACGGGATTTGACTGCCAAATGCGTGATGCTCGTATTTTACTGCGTTATGTTCGATTTGAATATGAAAAAGTGATTGTGGGGATATTGGGATTGGATTGGAATCGGAGGGGGAACGGTGAGCTCATAGTTTTGTATGACCGTAACGGTTATGTGGTAAACTGGGGTAAATTGACACGTCATTCTCCCTCGAGTCCACTCTTCACTATGAAGCAGCAACACTTGAATTACAATCGTGTGGTAGGTTATAATTCGTGGACAATTCCACACACGGCTATGTTTCTAAATTAGGCAACTAAATGCCTGTGTTATAGTACCCGGACAGTTGGCAAATGCTTGTCCTGAATGAGAATCGAAGCCACGACCTCCGGTTTTGCAGTCAGGATCTTTACCTCACGACCACGAGGCCAGTCATATTATGATCACCCCTTTTATCTTTAAAGCTGTAACTGGTATTTTTGGTTAAAGTACAGATGGTATTTCTTTCAAATTACATAACTCCTTACAGTTAGCTGCCAAAAGATTGACCTGTTATATCGCTAATTATTCATATCTTTGTTTTTTCAGTGCTTGATGCTTTTTAATCTTTTATGCAATGCAATTTTTTATCATCCGATAATAAATATCATAACGTAGATAATATTCTTTGAATTACTACTAACGGTTCATTCTAGGCGAAAATCCGAACCACGTTTAGTCCCGAATAATAATTGACTAAGGCTTTGTAATGATTGATTAATTAAATTTACGATTTGCATCCTGAACACAGATTCGATAGGCTTAAGCTAATTTCTATGGCCTTTATTTAGTTCAGAGAGAGATGTTAATGTAAATCAATTTAGCAAGACCCTTTGTACATACTTAGCTATCAGTCCATAAGTACTAGCATCTTAAGTATTTGGCAATTACAATTAAGATTACAAACTATCAAAATATTACATCGTAAAAGAAAGAAAAATCAGTTATTTCGTGGACTTTATTTGCCCCAAGAAAAGTTCACAATTACGAAAACAAAGTAATAAAAAAATTATAAAAACGATAATAAAAAATAATTCGACTCTACCAAATTCAGCATGTATCCCCATTGCTTTGGGAAAAACCAATGTTTTCACTTCAGAAATGTAAGAGTTGTTCTATTGAATATATCTCTCGCAGTCCACCGGTGTCGCTAGCGATGGCGCTGTCTCCCGCGCGCTACCCTCTCCTGTCGCCGCACTACGCGCCGCTGCCGCCCCCGCAGCCGGCCCAGCTGCCGCAGCCGGACTCCTCGCACGACAACAACGAGGAAGGAAACACGCATACGGACAGCGACGGTAACAACACATTTGTTTCTCTATCAGCCATTTGTTTCTCTACCCGCCATTTGTTTCTCTATCAGCCATTTGTTTCTCTATCAGCCATTTGTTTCTCTATCAGCCATTTGTTTCTCTATCAGCCATTTGTTTCACTATCAGCCATTTGTTTCTTTATCAGCCATTTGTTTCACTATCAGCAATTTGTTTCTCTATCAGCCATTTGTTTCTCTATCAGTCATTTGTTTCTCTATCAGCCATTTGTTTCTCTATCAGCCATTTGTTTCTCTACCAGCCATTTGTTTCTCTATCAACTATTTGTTTCTCTATCTCACGTCAAGCGTCGAGATTTGACACATTTTTGATTTGATTCTTGATTTGACATGCGTTTCAGAAACCGGCACAAATATTATTATTTACATGAAAGCGAGTAGATAATATTCTTCTAAATAAACTTCCTATAGCCTGATGATGAGGAGCTGTTTTTCTTAACTTACTTTCTTGTGATTGTTATGAGTTTTTCTTTAAGTAGTAGCAATATAGGGTGAATACCGATTATTTCCAGAATAAAAAAAATCAATAGGTAATCTTAGATGCAATTTTAAGTGACTGGATCTTGAACTGTCTTTACTTTTCACAGACGACAGCATTGACGTAACGAACGAAGAAGACTCCACGTCGTACTCCCCGCCCGCGGTGTCCGGCTACCCGCAACATTGTACCCCGTACAGGTACTTTTACAGCGACATCTATGTTGATACCTGACAGCTCGCGAGCATGCTCTCTGTAATATGTTTTTGCCCTATCATTATTGTTTTGGTAACATTGGTAAACCTTCTTTGGAGGTTTTAAACGGAGTTTGAAAACGTCCGTCAGACAGGTAGGCCACTAATCTGCACTGAAGCAGACCAAGAGGACAATCAAAAGGCCTCTATGTCCTCCCTCAACTGATGGACAGACCAGTCCCTGGCGCCACAGTTGAAACCGATATCAATGACAACAATCTGCTTTTTCTAATAATTTATTTTCCGGAAAAACATAGGTGTCAATAATCCGGTAAAGGTAATTTGTTACGAAAATAGGTTAAACAAAGCATTAGGAAAGTTTTTTGGGCACGGCGGAAATATTTTTGTCACTTAAATACACAGGAACTCGATGTAAAACCACCAATAAAGGATATTACATCTTAAAGAATATTATACCTTTCAAAATAATTTAATAATAATTTTTAATTTGTGTCAATTTCCCTTTCAGACCCCTCGGCATGGAGAGCTCGGCGGAGACAGCGGCCCGATTATTGTTCATGGCGGTCAAATGGGCCAAGAACCTGCCTTCATTCGCCAGCCTTGCGTTCAGAGACCAGGTTTGTAGCAGGTGCTGACGTAGCGCCTAAGGTTGTAGGCCACAAAGAGTCCATGCCATCATCTGGTATACATTTTGCTTTCCTATCCCCTAAAGAAGTTGGCATAGATTGATTTTCATCGGTCTTGAGAAACTTCTTTCGCGTCATCTCGTTTCATAATTTATGGTCATTAGGGTTCTTTGCGTCCAAGATCTTGTTTAAGTAACATAGTCGAATGACCTTCATAACTTGAAAATTTAAATATCACTATAACGGTGAAGGATAACATCGTGAGGAAACCTGCACACCTTGGAGTTGTTATAAAAAATATAATATTTTCTGAGGTGTGTGAAGTCTACCAATACCCACTTGCCCAGCGTGACAGACTAAGACCTTAAACCCCCGTACTGAGAGGAGATCTGTATCCAGCTGTGGACCGATAAGAAGGTTGAAAAAAATACATCGACTGTTCCCAGGTTATTCTGATAGAGGAAGCGTGGTCGGAGTTATTTCTGCTGAACGCCATCCAGTGGTGCTTGCCGCTGGACGCCGCCTGCGCCGCGCTCTTCGGCAGCGAACAGACCGACCAAGGTACTTCGCACTTCCACTTTTTATATATACCAACGTTTCAAGACAAAGACAAAAAGAATGACGAAGACGAAGACAAACTCAAAGACATTTAATTGCACAAATGTGGATACATTTAAATGTTTTACAGAAATATTAGTGCAATCCATATTTTGCGTTTTGCGGCGAAATAATTTGTGACGACACAGATTGAGGATTTCAGTTCAATTTTTTCTGATATCTGTCTTCTGTCCTGCTTGACGTTTTTACTCTCTCATGCATCTATGTATCGTTCTACTGTTGAAAACCAAACGTCATATATATCCTGTATATAACATATCGGGTACAGAGAACGGCCTGAGCTCCCCGACCCTGCGCCGCCTGCGCGAGGTGCTGGCCCGCTACCGCGCCGTGCTGGTGGACCCGGCGGAGTTCGCTTGCATGAAGGCCATCGTACTCTTCAAATCTGGTAACAAATGCACATGTACACGAATTGAGTTTTCATAAGTATTATATCGTATGTTTATCGGCTGTCCGGTCACCATAACACAAGCTCATTCTAGTTTAGGATCAGATAGGGTGTCCCAAGATATTATTATATTATATTGAATTAATGGTGTATGGTTAGAGACGCGAGGGCTGAAAGACCCGCTGCAGATCGAGAACCTGCAGGACCAGGCGCAGGTGATGCTGATGTCGCACGCGCGCGCC
>DWUN01003087.1:0-12597 GCA_018249975.1 Passova gellias
TCATCAGGGATAATGTAGGATTCTAATGGTAAAAGAATTTTTGAAATCGGTCCAGTAGTTTCGGAACCTATTCGATACAAACAAACAAAATCTTTCCTCTTTATAATATTAGTATAGACAATGAAAATTGATATCACTTGTTTTCCAACAGCATTAAGAAAAATGTTAATTATTTTTTAATATTAATGTGGAAAGATTAAAAATGTACTAAAGTGTAAAAGAATAATTACAAAATACACTGCGTTATATTTTATTGTAATAGTTCAAATCTCAGATCAAATCAGCAGCTACTTCCTTCACTTGGTTTCTCTTTACCGAAACATTACAAACCCCAATCACTTATACTCGAACATGTTGTCAAACCAGCTTCCTATAGGGGTAGACAGAGAGTAAAATTTCCATTTTCAATACGTTCGTGTATTGCGATTATTGTTATTTCACCGTTAATACCTTTGAAAAGAATTACGTTACCTAATTTTCTCTCGTCACTCGCCGACGCTGCAGCGCGGGCTACGACCGCTTACACCTATCCCATCCACTGACACCGCCATTTGAAATATGAAAGTTGTTAAGTTATATATCTCCATCGCACCATTGTTTATGGCGTTTGTTTTTTCACGCCATGCGCCACCACCGTGTGTACACGCCTTAAATCACGCCGATAAATACTGCACGTAATTGATATATTGTTGTTTTAGGAACTTTTCGAATGGGTTTTCACGCTGATGTAGATACAGTTCATGGCCGTTAGACAAATGTGACGAATTGGGTACTTTAGAAGTAGACTTTTGCAAGCATTTAAAAAACTTTAGCGTCGTAAAAAGTTATATGTGTATGGAAAACAGTAATCTTATATTTACAACTGGCAGTTAATCACGCCTACTGCCACATTGAGTAAAAGTAAAAAGACAAAAGCTTCGAATTTCAAAAAATATTTTATAGACAGTCCTTATCCTCGTTCCAATTCCTATTGTTGTTACGTACTTATTGATCTAAAAAGAACAACAACAACGACAACATAACATCACGCCAGGTCCCCTAGCGGGGTAGGCAGAAAGCACCGAGTGCCAAATATCCCTGTCCTTGCAAATATAAAAAGAAAAATCTGTAAAACATTCTTACAATCCTCAGGTGCGCACCAAATGCCAGCGTGAGCGGCGTCCGTCGCGTTTCCCCTCGAGTGCATACAAAGCGTCATCATTCACCTCCGCGTGTACAAGGAGGCGCTGGCGGCCGGCATGGAGCCGCTAAGCGAGAATGGGCTCTGTCTCAGCGAACTGGAGCTGCACGGCGGCCACCTGCACGAGTCGGTGGCCGCGTCCGTCGGCTCCGCGATCTCGAGCCTCATGGCGCCGCTGCACCACGAGCCGCAGCACGCGCCGCTGCACCACGCGCCGCCGCTGCATCACGAACCGCTTGAGAAGCTTAAATGTAAGTCTCTTCCCTCCAATATCTCTTTAGATATAAGTCCTTTACATTCCGTTATTGTGTAGACTACGCAACTACTACTACTGCGGGTAATTGAACCATACTCCGCGGAGCATGATGATTCTGCATCACGGTGGATTGAAATATAAAAGACAACGTATAAAGGTGATACTGCTACTTACGACCTATTGCCTTACACGTTATAAGTCTACTACCATTAGACCACAAATACCTACTTATTTTAGTTGAGACAAAGATATTACAAAGAAAATGACAAAGACGTTTATTTGTACAAATATGGGTACATATAAAGATGTTACAGGATTATAAGTCGAGCCATATTTTGCATTTTATGGCGTATACATTTAAAAAAATGGAACAATTATTATTACTAATTTACCAAAAAACATTAATTACAATGGACTAATTATTATTACTAATTTATTGCTCTAAAATATACATATTCGTTTTTAGTTAGCTTATTGCTACCTCCCTGGATAAAGTATCACATATTCTACGGTCATGTAGTGTGTATACAATGTTTGGATAAACCAGGATCTAACTATGGAAATAGACTGACCATGAAAACTCTGTGACATTCAGACAGATACGAAAATATCTATAACTAAACTATAAATCAAATATTAGACGGATACTAAACTGTCTGCATTATAAATCAAAAATGTATACTTAATGTACTTACTCTTTCAGCTATATTATTATTACTTTGCTACGTGTAAAAGATCCTAGAATGCAACTAGATATTAAATCCACCAAATGTATAATCACGCAATAAAGAGCGAAAACGGGTACATTAAACATCAATTAAATATTCGTAACACGTTTGTGGCAATTTTAGGAGAATTTAAGGTTTGAAAAGGTTAACAAGAGAAAGTTTTTCCATTGCAACCGAATTACTTTTTTCGTGGCGAACAACACAAGGATACCGCATGATTATGGCATCGTAATACTTTATACACCGTGAACACGTTATATCGAGACATTAACTACACATCTTTGAAAATAAACATAGATAATATACATCCCTTCAATATTACCAATCAAGTTTATACTTTGTTTTCCATGAAAAAGCGAACGAGAATCTCTTTTATATTGGCAAATAAATCCCGTTTTAAACTCAACTGGGATAGTAAATAAAATAAAAGGGACTTTTCGTGTTTCATTCCATCGGCGACAGACGCTCGCAGTCGTTCCTCCATTTTATTTTTATGAAGATATGTAGCTTCTCAAATGAGACGCCTGCGAACAGTTTTTCTTGGGGTTCAAGTATCTTTTTTGCCGTTCAATTTGTATTTTTCAGTTGGAATATCAACGAATATTAAACTTTTGTCATTTAAGGTTTAAAAGAAATAAACATATTTTGCGCTCAACCAAAAATGTTTCAAAACGCCAAAAAAAACCGCACATTTTGCGTTATTACACTTACTTGTAATTACGGTTAACAGTTGAAAAAAAAACACTGACGTCAAAAAAAAAGAAAAAATATTGGATGTGCGCACGTTCAAAACGCGTTCGAAATTCAAAATCGATGAGTTTATTTATGGCGGTCGCGAAATAAAAATTGAGCGGGCGTCACGTGCGATCAGCGTGAAACGCGAACCGTGACGATGTGGGCTCGCTTGCATTTTCATCGGCTTGTATACAAAATTAGGGATTATTCACCTCCGCCCTCGCTGACACGCAATTTTCTTTATTTCACCGTGACACGACATGTCCGATACGTCTGCTTACGTCACGGGATACGAAATGAGATAAAGCGCTACACGTGTTTACAGATAGGTTTTTTAGCGCGCAAAAAATGGTTGACCGTCTCGTCCTATCTGTCGTTTGAATTTATAAAAATTCTCTATTTCACTACATAACATTTATATACCTAAAATAGGTACATAGTAAATTAACTAAAGCTAGAAAGCAACGCGACGCGTAATGGCATAGACAGCGTCATGCCGTTTGCCGTCACGGCGTACGAATCGGTTAACCGCGTAAGAGGCGCGAATAGATGTTTCGAATCAAAAATGTAGCACGGTCAAGCAAATATTGCTTAATGTGAATAGGAAAAAACGATACTGGTAGAGAAGACTGGGCGAGATTAATCAGATCGTTTTTACAATCGCATCAATTGGGGATTACGGTCCACCCCGCCATCTCTCTGTCTCATACCAAACGAAACACGACATGCTTATATTATTAAATGTACTTTGAAAATAGAAAGTTGTCAATAGAGTAATTTCGTTACAATTTGAAAAGAGAGAAATATTTTTTATATTAACGAAACAAAATGCAACCTCGAGAAGCAGTTATATATAAGTTATAATATAACAGGTATATATACTTTTTTTTATTATGAGAACAGACAGGTTAATAAAATTCCAGCAGTTAAATAGTCAAAGTTGCGGGTTCGTAAACTGACACGTAGTTTTGGCTTTACATTTTTCAAGATTATTATTTATGGTTATCATTGGCTATGGTGGTGACGGAAATAAAGATGAAACCTCGTATATAACATCGTATATAATATCGTGGCTCCGTTTTTTATAATTTTCGCATGTTTTTTTTATATATCACGCCAGGTCCCGAACGAGGTAGACAGAATGCATCGAGTGCAAAAAAAAACTAAACAAAAAAGACATTAAAAAAACTAATGTATTCATAATTATGTGGCATACGTAATGTTACTTTGCAAATTTCCAATAAAAAGCAAACAATTTAAATTTCAAAGAACAGTCTCAATTGACACCTGCAAATTGGATTATTGTGTAGCACAATGTTGGCCAATCATACGGGACAGTGCCGGGGCGAGCAGCGATCGGCAGAACTAATCGGATAGTTTTTACAAACACATCAATACAGGATTACGCACCCCTGCATGTTTAGTGACGCAATTAGTCGCGCGACGTAGGGTCGGAGGCTCGGTTCGCACTGCCCTAAGTATGCTCTACAACGATTTAAAATACCGTTGTATAACAAAGATAAAACTAAAAGCTTTCTTTCTTTGTAATAATTTAAGACAGCCTCACATGAGGCTATCTGATCCCAAATTAAATAGTGACTACTGTAAACTACATATAAACTACTAAATACATGCACATATAGGGAAATATACACTCAGACACGAAAAAAATCGCTTTTCACAAAAATATATGTCATGCTTGAGAATCGAACCTACAACTCTGACCAAGTGAGGTAAATAAAAATAACAATAGGCAGTTGTTTGAATTTCAAATGAAGAATTGTAAATCTAGATTTATATAATATGCAGTTTGTATTCGGTCATGTTTCAAGATCAGGAGATTCGTTCATACAAGGTTTGGTAATGCAACTATACTAGATAGAGGAGCCTATAAGGCATATGAGATAGACAGAACATATCTACATCACAGTAGACGCACTGTTTCATGCATGCATACATAAACTATAGGTGAGATAAGGGTTACGAAGAACACAAACAATATGAAGAGTTCGCTATTAATTCAATTACGAAAGGCATTTAATTGCTTTAAAATTATTATGTTCGATGGCAAAAACATTTCGTAAATTTCATGTGTCTTTTGTATATTGTTGTCTTCAGATGTATGTTTTCAATTTTAGCAAATTTAGAACCTTTTTTGAGATTTGGTTTGTGTTACTCAATGATAACGCAACTCAGTCTAACGACATACTTTTATATAATATAATAGCGCTAACTCTCGATGAGCCCCAAAACACTGGCTGCCCATCCATCACCGCCATACAAAAAAACGACGGCCACGGTAATCATTTAAAGTCGATACCGATGAATCAAGTTGCGTGCCGTCCTTGTCTATCCTCCGCATTAATATATTTGCTTCTTTCTCTGTCCGTAAAAAAACTATCCCCAAAAATTGTTGAAGCATTATATTGCGATGATTAGGACGCACTTGCTGTTCCCGCCATTGAATTTAAATGGGGGATTAAAAAGCTGCGCGTTCCATTTATTAAAAGTCTATTGTGCGTTACTTCATTAGTCAATTGCTGTCATCAATGAGCTTTTGTTACGATGCCATCAGTAGTTTGTTTAATATAAAAAATAGAAAAAAAAATCGATTATTATAAGTATATTTTCATCTTCATTGTTCAAAGCTAAATATTATTGTTTACCTACTGTTAAAAATTCAGAATTCAGCATCAATTAAGAATTCAGGTAGTCTATTCTACAATTTTTGGCGTTTATTTTACCTTATAAAGTGGGATTATGTTTTAATTATATTGTTGGGTTACCAAAAAAATTGTGTCACATCCAAATTAAATTACAACACGTAAAGCAGCATGATTCAAGTAGAAGTTACCTGGGATTTTCGAATATTACAAAAAAAATATATCGGTTCTGCGTATGATATTGGCTTCGAGGGCTTACCGTCGAAGATTGTTCCCATATCCCGAGATTTTTATAAAATAGACGAAAAACACGTTTCGTGGCTTTAATTTTAAATTGAGCAGGTTTTGCGGAATCTTACCAAAGCCTCTTTCGTTGATTTTACCGTCGTCGTTGGTTTTTTCACCTCGGTGTTGCTAACACCACGGATCATCCCGCGTTCATCGGGAAAAAATGAGGAACTAATTATATGGGATTCTGATGCTTACGAAGCTTATTTTATCTTCCCTTTCAATAATGTAAGGTTTTTCTTGAACGAGGATATATTTAACATGTTATCACATAACCATAGATCATTTTCTCGTAATGAATTCGAATGATTAATACTCTGTTGAAACTTTGACGTCATCTAAAACTTGAAATAATGAATTAAGCCGTTTAAATAATTAATTGTTTTTCAATAACCATAAAACATTATAATTTTTATCGCCGACTTGCAACTGAACAGTACCTAAACCTATTGTGAACGCAATTTTTCTCAATTGTTATTACTACTATACCTTTGATAGCAAACATCGTTAACTATCCTTTACCAATCAAGAAGGAAAGAGAAGAAACGCTTTTCTAGAATACCACAATACAACTACATATTTTGAAATTGGAATGTTACTTCACAAATTATACGTGGCAAGAAATACCTTTGAAACTCTGAACGAACAGAAGTCGGATGTAATCTGTTCGAAATTTAAATTACAGAACAGTGAAATCAGAACGGTCTTAGCTCGAACTAGTGGGTAACATGTTACCTTGTTCAACATATCACTTGTAGCTAAGAGTGGACCTCACATCGCACCTCTGATACTCTAATGCACTGCATAATTCGAAGTACGGCGACCTAATCCCGTACAAATATTTGTTTTGTTAGTTCGTGTGTTCGTGTCTCGGCAGATTACGAACTTTATCTCGACGCGCCTAAATCTGACCGGTGACAGCTCCGTGCATCCTCGGAGTTTTAAAGGACATTTTACGTATGAGTAACTAACACATGTGAACGGTAGCCGTTTGTTACGTGCGTTTTATAAGTTAAAAATTTAAATATCACTCGCTATAACGGTGAAGGAAAACGTTGCGAGAATACCTACACATCTTAGAGACGTAACAAAAATTTATAATGTTTCTGAGCTGTTTGAAGTCTGCCAACCAACAGTTGCTCAGCGTGGTAGGCTAAGGCCTATGACCATCTCACTATCTGAGGTGACCTGTATCTTACAGTGGACCAATAAAAAGGGTGAAAAAATAAATAAAACCCATAGAATCCGAAATGGTATTCGGTATACATTTTAAACAATATCCTGGTACAAGTTTGCACAAGAACTTGTTCGCTCAAAATAGACAGACAGGTACATAGTGACCAGACAGTAGATAAGTATTATACATTTTTAATATACACTTTTACAGATAATTTAACAGCCAGACATAAAACAAATATTCATGCTTATCACAGAAATATTTGTCCTGCGTAAGCATCGAACTCGGAACCCTCGCCACGGCAGATAGGTTTACTAACCACTGGACCATTCGCAATCAATTATTTAAAAAAAATAGTATTATTTTGTTTATTTGCATTGTATGTTTCATATTTATGTCAATGCTTACATCAAAGAGACTGTTTAGATACAGATAATGTATGTAGATACAGCAGACATTGTGTATATCAGTTCTATAAGGAAGAGAAAGAATAGTCATTTTCTGTACTGTATAGGTACTATTCTAATAAACGCAATAATCTCGTTCATACCAACAAGTTTTTATAGTGAACCCCAGAAGAGATTTCACGTCATTTTTGTCTATGGTTTTGAGAAGGTACACTTTCATTACTACCTTTAAAAAAAATCTTATCTAGCTCTCACCTACCCACGTATCTACTTAGCGGCTACTTGGGAAATTACGCCCGAAAATCCAACGATGTTTGTCATCGCTTTTTATATCTCGAAAATGGGTTTAAAATAGATATTGCTTGTTATTATCAGATAATATCGATAAAATTACGGTAAATTCAGATTCGTTATACAAATCGATGTTGTAAATTACCGGTGTTGAGTTTTGATAACATATCACCAACATGTATGTATACTTGTTGTTTCTTTAATGGATTAATTAAACAAATTATAAATTCTTGCTTTCATTATGAATATTATAGATTAGTACACCTAATTAATATGGATATCACAAAAATCCAAATATTTTGTATCTACTAGGTAAACAATTGGTTTTAGGAAAAAATCTAGTAGAATTTCTACAGACGAATATAAGAAATAAAAGGATATGAAAATTACTCGTGCAAAGGATATGTAAATCTACGTGTTTAAAAGGGGAAAAAATGTATCTCACGAATTTCGGTGAAACTTCAAAACGTTCCATAAGTTTCCAAAAATGTTATGTTCTAAATTATTTCAAGTTAACTTTGAGTTTGCAATCACCTAGAAATAGACATCCCTTCTTTATCAGCGCTCAAAGTCACATTCTACCATATTGACCATGTGAGATTCGTTAGAATTAATCTTTAAAAAATTGGACCTGTCCCGTGCTTTACAGTGATATCACTCACCGCGAATTTCTATGAATTGAGTCCACACTCGTAGGTCTAGCGGCAACTTATACAAGATACGATTTATTAGTACAAAAACATAGAAACACGTTACAAAAACCCCGTGCCACTCTGTCTGCCATAACCATGTTCCGACCTGCCTATAAAGTTTTTTTTCGTCACAAAAAGTTGTCGAACCCCCGACATGTGAACACCCAGACACGCTGGCGCTTCCCTTTGATGCGCAACTTTTTTTCTTTCTATTTGCAAAACGTTTTTGTTAGGTATCTGTGCAAAAAACAATGACATTTACAATTTGTTAGTTTCAATCGTGTGGATTTTTTTAAAATTTCTTTTGATATCCAATAACGCCTTTTAACTAAGATTTATAGGCTAAAAGTAATATTTTTTTCAACATTTTCAAGTAGTTTAGAACCAAATTAATGCTGGCACGTTACGTATTCAATAATTCTGATAGCATTGAAATAGAACTACCTAATTTACCAAATAATAGTTTTCTTGTTTTTTTATTCTTGACCCCTATTCACTATCTTTGTTGAATGTTTATTTCAGTGTTGGTTGGTAAATCATTATTCATCATATATATTTTATATGGCAATTTTTAACTCAAATTCGGGGATCCCCTGTATGAAATGCAGTATCTGCGAAGGCGCAAGCCGCGAAGGCGTGACCGTGCGCTACGCGACAGATGTCAAGGCATCCGCCCTGTTCCATCGCGTAAAAAGTCAAAGAAGGCGTGGTGGCAATAAATTTTGTCAAAATACACTTCCCATAGTGCGCCCCATTAGAATAACAGAACGAATCGTTTTAATTTGTTAACAGCCGTCCCGAATGGGTGTCACATGTCGGTAAGCGCGAGGTGCGTTATAAATTTCCAAGTCTCGCCTTCACTAATTGCCGATGACAAAGTTTAATAGCCCAAGCACATGTCTACCGGTGTTTTCTCTGTTACAAAAAAATCAAGAGATTAGTTGAGAATGCGACAGTGCGACATGAGACAGTGAAGGTTTTTTGCCGTCTCTAATTGAGATAAGGTTGATGAACTCTCTCGTTTTTTACGAATTATCTTTTCATGGTAGAAATTATCTAAATATATATAACTCAAAGGTGACTGACATAGTATCTATCAACGCACAGCCCAAACCACTGGACGGATCGGGCTGAAATTGTTGTTACTGAATAATTAATATTGAATGATGTTATGACGTAGGCATCCGCTAAGAAAGGATTTTGTTTATAATAATGGTATTCTAGAAAATTGAAATGCACCCTAAAGTCACTATTCCACGCGGACGATATCGCGGGAAAAAGCTAGTTTGTTTGTATGAATGACGGTCGGTCACATCATAGTCAGTGGCCATTCCATCCAATCGAAAATATATATCTAATTCTATCTAAAATCAGTTACAGATGCGTTAGTATTGAAAATTAAGTTGTCTTTCTGTCTTAAGGCGTATAGGTTTCCTCGTGACCGTTACCTTGTGCTACTTATACCAAGTTAAGTGATTTAGTCTTGAGAAGGCACATTATCGTTGATAAGTAACGATGCATGCCATGACTTTTTAATATTTATTGCGGCTTATAGTTTTTAAATGCCAATAATTTAAAATTGGAACACACGAAATACATTTCAATGTTACATGCATATGAACGCGTTTAGCGGAAATTAGCTTCAATGCATCTTTAAAAATGCTACTGATTTGAAAATAATCACATGGCATTAATCGGAATTGTACATCAGGAATGCCGTCAGCAAGGAAACTGAGGAAATAATTGATATTGATTATCCCGTGATGTGCAGACAAAGGACAAACGGTAGCGCAGCGTGAGTTAACTTTATTGACAATAAGTCAATGGTACAAACACACAATATTTACAGGCTGGGTGATTGATAGTGGCGGACATATGGGCTAACCCTTGCGCTCCCATCTGTCGCGGCACCCTGCTAGTGGTCAGCCTTTACCACCCTCGTCCCAGTTTCTTATGATAAATGAGCGCATTCCCAGATATATTATGGAAGCGCTGACTGTTATGAGAGTTGAGATAGTAATGATCGTTATTAATTCGCGTAATTTATTAACAAATGAACTAATGATTACTGTTCTGTTCCGTCTTGACTTGGAGACGTATCTAACCGTGCATTTTGTTTTAGTTCTCGGATATTGACAGATCGGACATGTGATCAACTTTACTTTGTCAAACATTGACATTTGATAGACTTTATATTTATTTGTCTTGTTGGATGAACGGGGCATGTGACACAGATTTTTCAAACTACATAGTACCTAATAATAGAAGGAGTAGTAGTATTTTTGAATTATTCTTTATCTTTACAGTGCAAGTCATACCATTCGTTATTTTTCTATGAGCGCCTATGGCATACATCAGTTCACGGATATCCACAATAAAATGTATATTTTTGTAGTATTTTCGCTGTGTATTAACCAAATACAGGTGAAAAGTTAGTTTCGTATTTTATTCCTACGTTTGACCGTTTTATTCCACTATGAATATCTCGATTAAGTATCGTTCTAACTGATATCTCTTTACGATAATGATGTGGTCTGTAGACCAGTATCAAATAAGTATAACCACCCACAATACGTTAATGATTATAACATTTTTTATCGTAACAATTACTAATTTTACTAGCTCCAATACAAAACACGGTTACTATCGTCTGTTTAATATTACCTTACGCTTATTCCCTTTTATTTGTTGCCATAAAAGGGCAGAGTAACGGTTGGTGAAGAGCTTCGCATATTGTATGGATAGCACACACCGGCGTGTTGCAATAAATCTTTTTATTTTATGACAAATTGTTGTCTGAACGGCGCTCAGTACAGTCGCCCCCGATCACAATACATCTAGAACAAATAGCGACATAATAGTTCGTGATAGCCAAATACCGCACAATGTGTAACATACGTAAACACAAACAATGATAGTGCCCCTTTGTGACGATACTTTGCCGCAATTACATAAAATACGCCATTGTCACTGGTAATTTATGAGTCGGAGGGCGGTTATGGCGTTTCACTAAAAGAATCGGACGTCATTTGTTTTGTAACCTCTGTCCCTTCGCTAACACTTTTTATATTATGACACTAGCCGTGCGCGCGATTTCGTCAGCGTTTGAATTTAAATCGAAATAAAAGTAGCCTAAGTTACTTCTTATTACTTCAGCTATCTGCCAGTGAAAGGCCCGTCTAAATCGGTCCAGCCGTTCCAGAGATAAGCCGGAACAAACAGACAGACAGACAAAAATTTAAAAAAAATGTTAATCTGGTATACGTACCGTGTATAGACATATGCATTTAGTAAAAAGCGTTTATTTTAATGTTACAAACAGAAACTACAATTTTATTTATTCGTATAAATTCGTCACGAATTGACATGATGTGTCACAGTACAAACTTCTTGGTAATTTTGTATGATACTAGGAAAGCAATTTTTTTTTCTCATTGTCCAAGGACAATTTATCATAAGATTCATTTCATTTAAGGTTTATTTGATTGTACTAACGTCCTTCTTTCAACCCTTTCCACTGGTCCACTATTAAACATAGGTTTCCTTTCATAATGAGATAGCTTAAAGCCATAGTCTACAACGCTGGTCAAATGCGGTTTAGCAGACTTGACACACCTTAAAGAGTATTATGGAAAATTTTATAGTTCCTAGGTTTCCTTAATAATAATAATAAATAATGTCAGGATTAGATCCCTAGACCCCTGAAATAGGACACTAGTCCAAGGTGCTGAGTGCTTTTACTGCTCAATAATATACCCAATAAAACACTATAACCTTAAACAGAAGTTTACAATTTGGCGATTGGTGAATGCAGTAAACATTTTATTGATATGACAGATAGATAAGATCGGCGCATCCAATATAATAATTATCACGAACAGTTAGTTTACAGTGTAGTTATCGAAAAACAACATAATATACGCTTTATTGAATTGAATAATAACGTGACTTTATTGCAATATTGACGCTTTGAGAATCCGGATATGAGTTTTGACGATAAAACTTTGTATTAACCCTCATTGTCGATAATTCGCAATGCTGGCGTAGTAATAATAACGTCTCGACACCCATTTTTGTTTTACGTATGTACCATTGCATTATAAACGTAACATCACGCCTGTAATCCCCGAAGGGGTAGGCAGAGGAGTGTAGTACATCCCCACATTTCACCAGTTACGTT
>DWUN01003088.1:0-12595 GCA_018249975.1 Passova gellias
GGTATTTTTTGTAGTTTTTATTCAATGTACAGAATTGAACTCTTCTACAGTTTTACTATATGTATAGATAGATTGTTACAGTTGTTTTCAAAACTACAAATGAAAATTGTTTTGGAATAGTTTGCTTACTAATGACGAGCTGAGGTCTGGCAGTCCATTGGCCTTTCTAGTACAAAATTTGCACACATTTCTACATAATATATACGAGTACGTACATATCACTAAATCGTTACTAAAATCACAAAGTACTATGTACATTGTTATTTATTAACTACACTTCGCTCACTTTAAGTCAATGCTTAGTTTCTAAGTGATTTTGATGCAAATATTTTCACGCGAATTAATTAAAACTTGGTTATTGCTGTATAATTTTTCATGTAAAATTATTCTAAGGTAGTTTGTGGCAATGTTACAACGGTAATACAGAAATCCCAAACAAATTACGCCAGCGCAAACCTTGCGAGCCATTCCACTAGTCCAAATTGTAATCCTTTTAATATCGCAGCAGAAAGTTCTTCTGCAATTCCATTATCCTTATTGTGTTTGTCGCAGAGTTCAAATTAGATGATTACATTTATTTGGGCTTCTCTTAGTGAGGCGCAGATGTGCATCGGAGTGTCTGTCTTGATTACGCGATCGGAATACGAATTTAATTTCTGCTCGTGGTAGAGCTTGTAGAGCCCTTATTCTACAAAGGCCGACCGGACGAGCACGAGTGAGCATGGAGTTATTAACAGTTTAATTACTTAATAACACCATTATAGATATAAAGACATAGTAGAGCAGGTAGAGCAAACAAACAGTACACTAACATAGAAACATAACAGTATATATATTTATTTTGAATTACGTAATCTGATGTGTTGTATTAAACGATTCCAGAATGCCTAGATAATACGAGTATATGGCACTCTTAAATGGTTGTGCACTTTTTCATTAATAATGCTGTGCTTCGGAAAGTATAATTTAGTCAGTTTTTAATACAGAGTAGTAATTGCTTAAGATTTCGTTTAAGGTGTTTGAATTCAGCAGTTGAAAATATTTCTAAAATTTTCTTAATTATCGTATCCTTTCTGAAAGAACATTATTCTGTTTGGACTTTTTCCAATATTTTGCTGCGAGAGTTGGATGAAATCTTAAGCAGTGGCATATTATTGTAAGGTAATTAATGTAATTTACAGTAATTAAATTACACATTAACACTCTCATATGTATGTAAAAAAAAAGTTACATTGTTGAATGTTAGTTACAAAATTTACTTAACGGTATATTTGATTACAGTGCAACATTTCAAATAATTGCCACCAGAATGAAAACGATTGTTGTCGAAACGATAGCGTGTATCGCGAGTGCACGCTTGCCCCGTATCGCCGGATCAGCTGTGTCGCGTGCTGCGATAATGAGTTTAAGAACGTCACTTGAATATGTATGTGGCCAGTACGCGTATTTGTTTTGTTCTATTTTGCTTTGTAATTATTGCGAGTGTTGATTTATTGTGAATTGCAGGTGTTTTCATACATTGTAATGAACAATGAAACCCATCCGGCTGATTTAACAAACGTTATTATAATTCACATTAGATTATTTTTATACGTTATCGCGAGTACATATACGATAAGAGGAAAGTATGGTGGTGATTTTATTGATTTATTCCACTATTTTTGCACCATATACAAAGATATATGATAAGCTTTGTACACATATTTAAAACAGTACAGTAATACGGTTTTATTGCGATGTTTTATTGGCGATTTTTTTCAGACGAGCTTTGAGCGGTAGACATAATAGAATAATGGGTCCGGTGGGTTGCGAAGTGTTGTTATAAAATTGTATAAGTAGAAAAGATTCTAATTTTAATTTTGAAACAGTTTTAATCAATTTAGAACATAAAAGCTTAGTTCAGTTAAAATGTTATCGAGTATAAATATACGTATTTGAAAAAAATTGGTAAGCTCTGAAAACTTGTACTCGTACTTCGAAAGCAGTTATTTTGTGCGTTAAACCGCTTCGTCTCCTACCACGTCCTTGAGACATTCTCGAAAGTTCCGACAGAAGCAATTCTTGATCAAGCATCGCCTAATAAACTTTCACTGTGTTGGCGGGAATACGGTGTTTTCATGAAGGCTCATAAATTTCCCCGCCAAAAATTGTCATGCGAAGTTCAGCCAACTTCTACGCGACGAAAATTGTCTCCTTGCAAACCGTTTACTAACAGCGAAGTAACAATAATTATTGTAATATCGTTATGATTAGGTAATCCGATTTTAATTCGTATATTTATTTTAATCATTCAATCAATGAATTTGTTGACGTAATCGGATTTCCATTGGTTTATTCATTTTAATCAATCAATCAATCAATGAATTTGATCGATTCTGATATCCATAGAAAAGCTTGTTGCCAAAGTTTATTCTTTATATCTACTGGATTGAAAGGTTTTATTCTTTATTACGTCATCGCTACAGACAGTAAATCGAGCAGTGACTTTTTATATGATAACACTAGCAGCTGTCGCTTACATTTGCGATGGAGCAACTACCTAACGAAGACACCTTCATTATTATGTGATTAATAACGCGAGACAGGCAGCAGACATGCATATTTCATATCTTCCCGAGTATTATGTAAAACACCTTGGACTGATTCAATCTTTTGTTGGTACGAAATAATTAAGAGTCTCAATTTATGGGCGCATACATTTTAATTCGCTTTCTTTACGATTCGTTTATGTAAACGTATATTATTAAGAAAATTTAATGTTTTACATCACACGCTGTAACGGCGAAGGATGTACTGAGCGTAATTCCCTATATCTTTACGGATTACGGTTTGAGAATCTCAAACGAATAGTTATATAGATATTTTTATTACAGCCACACGCAACAAACAAATGTGCTCGACACAAATGTCTTGGTTAGGAATTGTATACACGACTTCCGGTTCTGCGGTCAAGGACTAACCATTCGACCGCGAGGTCATTAAATGGCCAGTTAAATAATACAGTGCAGAAAAACAAATAATTATGTGATTGTAGTAGTTTTTTATGGTTTCTGATATTAAGATATGGCTGACTCTTTGGTTGATTATGGTTGACCCTGTCTCCTCTATAGTGCTGAATGATTGCAGCACTATAGAGGAGACAGTGTTCTTATTAAGGAGTCATTAATAATGATTAATGTCTCCTTATTACAACGGTGTATTAATAGTTGTAATGTATAGAGGTCAATGACCCGATTACGTTCTCTCTCTTGAAGGATATACAAGAGGTTACAAGGTCTTCGAAGGATACATTTAGGGTCGTCGGCGACTCGACGTTGTCGTATGACAGGAATTTTGATGCGAGACCCTTATGATGGATCAAGCGATTTCTTGGGTGTTATTATCGTGGCCTTGTATTTTAAGACTTTTTCACTTTGTTTTTTTTTTATCTCCAGGCGTAAAAACCGTGGATGTTAGATATGTTCTCTCTCCGGATAATCCGGTTTCTGAGCAGGTTGCCGCTTATTTCTTTATCTACTGTGAATGAGCAGTTTGGAATAGACATCATAGTCGATAGCCGTATTAATGCTGATAACGTTTTGATTAGTCAGTTGTGACAGTATACTGCGTGTAATTGAAGCTTTGAAAACTGTAGGTTTCTACAATAACACAAAATCTTTGTATTGCATAATATTTTCGTACGTTTGTGAAGGATAACTTCTACATATTTTTGTAATGACACTTAACGAATATATAGATATACATTTTTAAAAGCATTGTTACCAAAGATCTTTCAAAAACCTCAAGTCTTGATGTTATAAGAAAACCACAAAACACGGTAAGGCAAAACAGCGATGTTTTCGTGGAAATATTCTTGCAATGTTAAATTTACCGTCTTAAAATTATTATCTAACCCCTTCGTCTTCCTGCTCTGTAACAATTTAAAGCTCAGTCGGGGTCTATAAAATTTATTGGGTGTGAAACGATAAGTCTAATTTGGGCCAAAATGTATTTCGGTTGATGATTGGTATAACAGGGTTATTGGGACGTGTACCCTGCGGGTGGGAATAGTATCAATGTTTACATTGAGCGCAGCGAGTGTTGAAGTGAAGATATCAGATTAAGATCTCGCATGTCTGTGTGTAATTAAGTTTATTTTTAGAACGGTTTAATGGGTTATTACGAAAAGAAAACACAGAGACCATTTCAAAAAATGGTTAGGCGTTAAAGTGTTTAAGTATAACATGCTAATTTGTAATGTCAACTGAGACCGTGCTGCAAACGAAATTGTCGAGTCGATTGTGTGTCAGTGACAAGTGAAATATCTATTGTCTGTCGCGGACCTAATAATTGCGTTCGTTTGCCAATCTCTTTGCGAACAATATTTTTTGTCTGCGAGCTCTGCACAAACTCGTTCGAAGTACGCAAATCACCGCTGAAGAACAGTGCTGTATGTAAATGACTACATCTAACTGCTAAATCATGAGGGGATGCGCTGCAGTCCCCCGATATCACAGGTCTAGTATATGCCCGCTTGCTATAATTACCTATGTTAGCAGACAAACATGTTCTATACTTACGCTCAAGTTGACTTGATTGATTCCCTTGATTGATTGATTTCACTTTTATTGGTCATCAGCGGCACATTACTTATACGTTAAGCTGTAATATGTGCGTTATTAGAAATATCATATACATACATAATCATATGGATTAAATGCGCTATTTGTCGTAAGAATCTTTTCCAGCTAACGGTTTGTTTTTTTAACAATATGCTAATTCTGAATAAATAAATCTGGATGTTTATCTCAAATACGTATGTATATAGGTCTCAAATAATTGTTATTGGGTCCAACTGGCTAAATAAAATTTATTACTACTGTATGAAAGAAGCAGGGAAATTCTTTGCACTGTACCCAACCTCTAGTTTAGTGGAAGGTCTTTTCTCTGGGGACGCGAGTGACTTATGCCTTTGGGTCGGAGACAAAACTAACAATGCCGATATTTTATGGATTTATTATCGCTAAATCTTTCCTGTTAGCGATTTAGTGGCGATGTGCGCAAAGTGCGCGCTTAAATCTGATTCATTATTTTGTAAAAAAAAAGATAAAACAAGTGAACGACTATTTTCGTATGTTTTGGTTTAAAAATGTCTAATACAAAATTCCTTATAGAATGTCCACTGATATGGAACAGGGAACTTAAACGAAACCACAGGAGACAACATTCGACAATGCTACAAAACGTTTTGTTAATTCGCCCAGCGTACTGCACACAAATTTCTTTTTGTATTAACGTACATTTAAATGCAAAGCCGGCAGAGAAGGTAATTAAGCTGAAGGAATGTACTGAAAATATTCTTAATTAAGTTCTAGTTTCTTTTTACTTAAAGCAATTTGTAGGAGATTACGTGACGGAACTGGTATGCGTGGTTTATCGCTAGATTTTTAAAATTTATATAGCAAATGCGTTTTTGAGTTTAAATAATGCTTCTGAGTTAAACAGATTTAAGTTAATTCTCATAGCAATTGTGACGTCACGGTTTACTTCTGAGTATCAGTTAAATTAAGTGAAAACTTAAAATCGTTATATACGAGTACGGTTCAATAATTCAGAGAATATGTGTCTTAGATCAGTCTCTTTTATCACGAATAAAGCATCGCAATTGCCCTGAGTGTTTTTAGGATTGTTACTTGGATATTAAATGTTATCATTAGTTATCTGCATTAGTACCTATAATTGGTGTTGAGTGTACTTCCATTATCATCTTTGTCATTGACAAATTGTTTAGTGATAAATATTGTCATGAGATGACTTAAGAAAAAACAATATAACACACATATTTATTACAGTCAGTTTGTTAATTAATCATCAAACGTTGCCACTTAAACATTCTATTTCACGTTGAAATTAAAGCGCTCTCAAATCTTGTAGAATTATAAGCGGACTAACTTTTAAAATAACAAGTAAATGTTCCTTTTCCACTTAAAACCGTTGGCTCTGAATGAGCTCTGCATGAAGCAGTTGCAGCTATGCGCTATGTAATGCACAGCGTCGTGCACTAAACTTCAAGCCTTATTAAGCGGAACGGAACATAATTGCGGAAGCGAAAAGAAACATTCTATGAAAATATTTTTAAAACGCTTCGCAATTCTCGGGCCTTTTAATGTTAAATTGCGCAATTAATATAAACTCTACTATTGTCTAAATAGAACTCAGAATTGACTGCAATCACGAATCAGGTGACCGTTGACTTTAATTCAAATGCAGAAAATTTTATTTATGCCTCTGTTCAAAGAAATTCAAACGTCCTTGTAGGTTTCGAAAGAAAAACAAATATGAAAATGTTGAAATCAAATATAGACATGCCTTTAGTTGACACCTGATAATGTAGACATTTTTATAACATTAAAATCGATTTATTGTGAAATAAAACTCATCTACAGACATACTGTATATAAAACATTAATATTGTTAAGAACAAACTTTTGTATGAGCTTCTCTTTGAGTGACTTTTTTTTAAGTTTTGACGATAAAAAAAATAGTTATTGTTCTAGTGAATCGGGATATATGATTTTAGATTTTGAGTCTACCCTTATATAATATAATCTGTAAATAAGTTTTTCATTAAACGAAAGCTTACATATACGCAAGCTTGTATATTCCCTTTTTGTTCGGAGTTCCAATATCAGAAATTACAGCAAAGTCGAACACTTCCGTTCTGAGCTGTTCACCTGGAAACAGGATAGTATGCTCACGTACGCTGAAGATTACCAATGTGTATCCGGCGCTTTCTCATGCGCTTGCTTTCTTTGCTCTACGTGGGTCCATATTAAAACACCTTTATTCTAGTCCATTTCATGTTTTAGATTCGCAATACATCAAGATTTAGGTAAATGTAAATGGTTCGTTACAAAATATATACCAAGAATTGGATTGAAAAGTCCTAAGTCCTTTGTTCGTAAACACATTACCTTCAAATTCAATGGCTTTCAATGTATTTATTTATATATAGAAAAGATCTGTTGAGTTGGTTCTGCAGTCGTCATATTCTTTCAATATAAAGGTTCTAAATGTACGTTACGTCAATTAATTCGAGATTCTGGAACGTAATAGAGTTTCTGTTAGTTTTTAGAAGTTACTATCTGTGCGGTCAGGGTCAGTTACATCAAACTTGATTCCTGGTCTATTAAACTTTGAGAGAGAAATTCATAATACAAAGAGTTCTAGGGACTTTCAAGGCAAGTGTACTATATCGTAGACTTTACCTCACTTAACATCAGATGAGTTCGCAGTGAAACGCGGGCCTATCGCTGAATAAACAAAAAAGTTCTAAAAACGAATAAAACGCATTTTAAAAAAATAATACAGTTACGATTGCATTATATTAGAATGAAGAATTCGCTTTAATCGGATCAAATAGATTTAATTGGATCAAATAGATTTCATTGGATCAAATAGATTTATAAACAGAACTTTTAAATACGCATACTTTTAAAAATCTCACAAAGTTTTCACTCAAAGAAGTTTCGAGACACGGCTCGAATTTATAAATGTTTGAATTTGAATTTAAATTTTTAATCTCTTTGAAAGCGGCAGGCGGCGGAAGAATCCTTGTTTTTTAATAAAACCAAACACTGAATTCTTTTTGATGACAACAAATAGGTAAATGTTCGGAATTAGGTCGAGGTGATTTGAATAAGTAATTTGGAGAAGATATAAGGTAAACATCAGTCCGGCGTAGGAAGTAAGGATCATAGGATCCGAGACGGATTTGAACGGATCGTCCAACAGTTATATTGGCAATAGCTACTGTGCCCATCATTTAAAAAGGACGGACTTCAGGTAATATAAATTAATATATATATTATTTCAACTATTTCATATTTATCATTATTTTCGTTTCTTGGAGGTTTGTGTTTCTAAGGCATTCTTTTTATTTGTATCAAAAATGGTGAAAGTCGGCTCTAAGAAGTGGAGAGGCACACTAAGGAAAGAGATTAGATTTACGATTGGTCAAATAAAAGGTTAAATCCTATTTTACTTACGCTGTCTATTTGCAACCGTTAATTCGAATATAGTTCTCCAAAATAGATCCAGACCATTTCTTAGCAAAAATCAAGTATTCATAAAAGACTAAATGCGAGTTATATAAAATATTTTCTGTTGCAAAATAACAATTTTCAGAACGTTTTCATGTGACGAATCACAAAATGCCTAGAATGTTAAGACGGAGACAATTTATTTAATCTCATATTCGAGTTCTGAAAGCTGCTGTGATATTCACTTTTGGTTGATAAATTTCGAAATCACTTTGGAGTAAAACTTTTTATACCTACGTATATTATGAAAGTCGACGCCATGAATATTCCTTTACACGCTGCATAAAACTCTGTCGTCATAGTATTGCAGTGGGTAAGGAAAAGCAAAAGGAATGTTTTGGAACAGAACATTAAATTAATCAATATACCACGTTCTCCATTGCGTTATGTTTCAATTAATGCAATTGGTTTGTAACGTTTGAATCGAAGTAGGAAAAGATAAATAAAAGAAGGTACCAATGTACAATTTTTAAAGCAGGTTCCTTTTGACTTCGGTCTGCTTATTAATTATTTATAATTAAATAGATAGTTTCGAATTGAGAAAATATTTTAAAATATACAAAATCAACTGTAAATTCATTAGCTATTATCTCTAGTCACATTTTACTATATCTCACTTATTAAATCAACATCTTGGATTGGATTGGATTGTTTGTCGAATTGTATGTGATAGATGAGTCTGTGGACGAGCGAAAATCATGGTTACGCCAATAACGACGCCCTCGGCGACTTTACAAAGAAAGCGCGTGTTACTGAAGTCTCCCAAACTCCATCCACGCTGCTTACATAACAATATTCGCCTCCACCTTTCCAACGCTTTGTTTTAGCGCTTCAACAAATTGGATGGAATTTAATTGACAAGTAAACACGTTAGCCATAAAAGGTGAATATGATTGTTGTTAAAGTATTTTGTTCTTACTTTTATTATTTCTTTTGTTAAATCAATAATGTAAAAGTGACATTATTTTCTATTTTGCTCTATATAATATATATTATGCGTTCTAAAGCGACTTTTATAAGTGCTGCTTTTCGCCGTGGTGTGGCGCTATACGCAACGTGAGTATTGTTACTATTTTCATAAAAGGTAATAATTTATTTGTAAATTTTGTTACGACAGTAGATTTTGTACAGTGTTATAATATTTTATAATAAGTGATAAAAAAATTGCCAGTTTCTTGTTACATTACAGGTCTTCCTACTCGCTAACAGATGGCGCTGCTAGTCACGCTCAGGGTAATCGTTGCCGACACGAGTTTAATATTAAACCAACAGCATAAATTAATTGGATTTTCAAGGTAAACAATATAGTCTATTAAACTCCCAAATTTTGTTGGGACCTGTTTGCGTATACTGTAAGGTAATCCGGGGATCATCATTAAATAAATGAGGTAACAATGTTACCTTGCCGAGTAGGCAATAAATTTGGGGCCTTATTAATTTCCAACTTTAGCTAGGGTATCGTTTTAGGAGCTAGCTATGTGGTTTTGTATTTATTTGTATTCACTAGACGATAACTGTATTATCTGTTTATTGAGTATATAAATTTATAACTGCATTTACGTAATGTTGGTTTATCAAAAGTTCCTTAAAATGTTGAACATAACAATAAATTAGTGTAACGACAATTTGTATGCACTGAATGTAACGTTTTATTGTATTTTGTTTTGAACTTAATTAGTTTTCAATATATTGACTATGTATTTCTGCATGGGCTTAATGCTGCAGTCAAAAGTATAGTCTATGACGATTTTTCAGGTTAAATTGATGAAGAATCAATTACAGAGTAGTTAACAGGTATAAAAGATTTTGTTTATGAATTATTTCCTTGTGATAAAATACATACGAATATCATTCTGGCTATTTCAATACACGTGAAGACACGTGATTTTTCACCACTCAGTAGTGATGCCCGTTGTGGCAAAGGGTATCAATCATATCGTATATTCGACCGTAGAAGGAGATCAACGTCGTGTGTTACACTTTGAGAACCAGTGGACTAATGGAGCCTGGTGTGACGTTGTTGACGCCATCTGCGTGTAACCAACAAAATTAAATTGCTTGATATAACAAATTTCATTATTTCATTGCTTCATCGCTACCTGTGCAAGCATCGTCGGTATCTCAAACGGGTATCGGATTACTAAAACAGTCACGGCTCACAAAAAGAGCCGACAAAGCGGCGACCGAGTGCAGTGGCGACCACGGCTTTTTATGAACCACCGCGACACTTGCTTGGAAAGAATGACTAACTTCAATACAGTGTAGTGGTTCTAGTTCGTCGTTGTACGCCGTAAAAGGCTAAATTTGAATTGAACTAATAATCCTGTAAATTCTTTAAATGTACCCATATCTGTGCAAATAAACGTCTTTGTCTCTGTCTTTGTTGTCGTCAATCGTTAAATGATTTATGTTATAAGTGTTTTTTACATAATCTTATTATAACATGATTGTTATAAGAAAGCGTTTATATATATTATCAATGCTTTTTTCGAATTTCGAACGCTTTCCATGTAGTTAAGAGGTCTAAAACTGTTTACTTGTGGCACGTTCATTAATGTGGCAATTATTCAGTATGTAGAGAGAATTTTGTTGTAAGAATATTAAAATATGATTAGAAATAAGTAAATATTATTAGTGGCGTTAACTTAAACAGACAGATGCGTATGTATGTTTTGTCATGTTCATTATTCTTAAGGCTCGTGTGTCGCGGTCTTTAAGGGCGCCTTGTCTCATAATACACCTGCTTAGAATCTTGATACTGAATTCCCAGACTTTGGGAACCAGTTACAAAGATCTTTCATTCATCTTAAGGAACACCCTTCTAAAAGGGCACAAGTGTGTAAAGTGCGATATTCACGGTTCATTAATTTTTGGGCGATCGAAGTGTTAAAAAAATTTGGGCGACAATAAAAGCATCCCTTTACATATTTTCTGATATAATTAAATACACAGCCCTACAGGCACATGTGCTGCATAATAAATTATTACTTTGAAATTTGATAACCACAGCCTTTTGCTCGCCTGAACTTTTTAAAATATTCAAGAGATTACCTTGAATGCTAATGTTCTAAGTATGTTATAAATTATTCAAATTTTTAATAAATAATAATTTCAGTCTTTAATTTTTTCGACCCGCCTAAATTACAAGCTTTCATATATTTCATGTACTTGTCTTTACTTTTAAATAAAAATAATGGTAATTATTAATAATAACAACGATTGCTTTAGTTGAAGTTAATGGTCAAGGAACGTAAATCAAATCATGTATCAAATAAACAAACTCTCGTAGACTTAAAAATGCTAATTGCTATGTTCTTTACAATATCTAACTGTATGATTGAAGCATTCTCAGCTAACATTAGGTTACTTAACAAAGAGATACAGAGCGGTGTGAAAGAGGAAAAGTGATAAACCTCTTACAGATTAATTACACAAATTACAGAGCCAACATAATTTTCTAATACCAAAATCAAATGTAACCAAAGACTTAAAAGTTCTTCACGTTAAAGTAATCGCTCACAAATCGATGTTTGTTTACGGAAGATCAGGTACTTGAAGATTAAAGAAAAATGAATTCACCATTAATCACGAGGAAAACGATAGCGTTAAAGCTTTAGTAGGGTGTACAGGGCAGGACGAAGGTAATGAAGATAAAGGGGACTCGGTAGGAGGAACCTGATATTAAAGGATGTCGCATCCATTGCTGAGCAAACCATAACACAATAAGCAAATTTTTACCCTTTATGCTTTAGATCAGTTAAGGCACATCTGTGGTTGATAACAGATGAGATTTAGACATTCGTTAGGAGACAAAGAAACGAGGCAGGAGACTAGACAGATTTTAATTTTGGTAAGTAAATAAAAATAATTTGTTATTTACTATTAATAAGTGGATAGCTTTAACGGAAATATACAAATGCCGTTTCTTAAAATAGGTATACATTCGCGCTTGTTTCGCACAGAGGTAGGCAGAAACTAAAGAATTCTATCGGCTATTTTCCTAACAAACTTCTATCATCTCTTGATTTAATCCTCTGTCATTCACCGCAGCGAAGAGGCTTTCCGAAGTCCATTTTTCATGTTCGTGGAGAACATTGAATGACGGGTAGCGAGCCACAGCGCCGTTGCTAAGGTTTTCAATGTTCTTGTCTCTACTATAATCAAATGGGAAAATATAAATTTAAAAATGAGCAAGTAGCAGCCCTGTTAGATGCCCGCAGTCGGTGTCACCGTTATTGATACAGTTCACGGCTCCCCCTGGGTTGTGACGCGCCTTGTCGATACACAGATTGAGATAATACCGGGAATGTTCAAAGGTAATGTGTTTTGCTTCCAAACGTTGCATCAATTTCCCGATATTTAGTATAACAAGGGTCATATGTTAACAAAACCAAATTTTAAAATCTTCAGCAAATGGACAGGTAAGGACTAAATTTGGATAGCAACTTGTGGTTTCACGTGAAATTGTACTTTTTGTGCGACACAAATTATAGAAAGAACTTCCCTCGCCCGTT
>DWUN01003089.1:0-12594 GCA_018249975.1 Passova gellias
TACTATCGAATACTTGTCATTTTCATACAAAACGCGGAACGTTTATATTAACTTAGACGCTAGAAAATCGGAAGTATAGTTCGTGCTCGCAAAATTAGTTCCTTCTACGCACGATAAGAGCGCTGTATATTTTTCATACATTGTTTTTACCATTTACCGTACGAATACTTCGTCCCTAGAAGTTCGTGCTAGGGCCACTGTCCGTACAGTGTGTATTGTAGAAAACAGAATTTCGTAGTCGACAATCAAAAAATCTGCCGATGGGTTAACGAATGCCCTGTAATTTTCAATGTTACGGGAGTTATTTTCACGACTTGCGATTCTCCAATTGTATTAATTAACATATTCGATATTAATATCCTTTCAAGCTGTGTGTAACCAGCGGTCAGTAACAATAACCTCTGGACAAGTCAATAGAGAGAGGCCCTTAATTAGTTGAAACTACCGAGCAACATCCAGCCAATTAGTAGCCAAGTTTTGTATATCACACTAATTAATGGAATATTTCCTTTGTGATTTCCCCTTTTGTTCAATTTGGGACTTCGAAATGTAAACTAAAATATTGCATACATTTATTTCATACTTCAGTATCATTTGACCGCTTGTTGACTAGCCTCTTCGTTTAGTGGTTAGAGGAGACCCTGACTGCTAAGCCGGAGGTCGTGCGTTCGATTCCCACCGAGGACATAATTATTATTATTTATTGTGGTAGTTCATTAAAAAATAATGTCAAACATACATTTAGAATGCGTGTGTATAAATAACAATGGAACTCCAAAGGCTATGATGGATTGACATACGAGTACTTGCGTATATTTAAAAGACCTATTTAAATTTACAATTCCTCTAACACCACAGTTAATTTACAGAATATTTCAAGTCATTTAACATATTCACAGAAACACAAATATATTAAAAAATTGTTTCATTAAAAGAAACAGAATATATAGCCAAATACCATTTTCCATATTTAATTATTCATATCATGTTCGTTGGTCTTCTGATGTTCTTTAAATCGACAACTAAATATTACGTGAAAAACAATTATTAAGTCCCAAGTTTAGACTGCGGACGTCGCAAATTCCGTGATTAAGCAAATCAAGTAACAAAATAATGCTTATCTAGGCTAATTCATGCGCAGTCATGACGTCTATCGGCTGTATACAATTTCCCCGAGGACCTCCCGACGACGATATCTAATTACAAATTCGATGCGCCCAATAAATATTCCAATGGTTCCCAATTTACATAATGCTACTCTTGCTATACCTGCGTAGATAGATGTGCGTAGATTGGAAACGAGTCAGCGAGCAAATGAACCGCTAAGTTTGTTTTGGGGAAGTAACTTTATATAATAATATGGGCACATCAAAAGATGTACGATGTATGCAATTACCTATAGAAAACCCTTATTAGGTAGAAGAATGGCAATTTCGTGGACAAAAGGATGCCCCTCGGTGCAGTACGACGATTTAAGTTTCCACTTGATGGGCAGCCCCAACTGTCCGAATTTATTGAATTTCGCCCCAAGTTTGAAGGATGACCACACGTTCATTGTTCCGACGGGCATTGATTAGGGTGTAACGTTGTTACAGGTATAGCGGGATATAGCAGGCGCGCTTAAATGATGTTTAGGGGACTGTCTACGAAGCGGTTATGGTCAATAAATGCGCAGAATTTGCGTCCGCGATTTTGCTTGACAGATTTCCTTATACCGAATCCCGTCAACAAATATAATTTCTGATGTTTTGTTTTCTTATTTCCTATAAATTCTTACTGACATTGTTTTTCACATTCTGTACAAACCATCAAAATCTCAAATAAAGTCCTTTTTAAGTTAAAAAAATAATCAAAATATATTACACCTTAGGAAAAAGAGGGTATAAAATGACATGACAAATTAATTTATGTCCCGAATTTGTTTTCCTAAAAAATATATCGAAATATTAAACTGTAACATCTCTACATGGTAAGATCACCGATGACAGGTCCGTTGCCTTTGGCAACGAGACAATTTCTTTCTCGAAGGGTTTCTCAATAATGTGTACCAATCTCTGATACATTTTTACATACAAGGTCGGTCTTCGTGGCTAGAGTTACCTTTGCGTTGTATTTACATATCTATACTAATAATATAAAGCTGAAGAGTTTGTTTGAATATTTGATTGTTTGAACGCGCTAATCTCAGAAAATATTGATCCGATTTGAAAAATTATTTCAGTGTTAGATAGCTCATTTATCGAGGAAGACTCTAAGCTATATAACATCACGCTGAGATGAATAGGAGAGGAGCAGCAATAATAAATAATTTATATGGCAGAACAAAGTTTGCAAGGTCAGCTAGTGGAATAGAAAAGTATTATAACAACTTACAATTAATGCACTCATTACTAGGGCTAGTGTATATCATGTTCATATATCATTTCTAAGTAGGATCCGGTAAATATATCAACTACGACCAACGATAAAAACATAGTTATATCTCTAACTAAAATAAGTACAGCTGGAAAGGGTTTTGAATAATAATTCCTCAATAAATTTCACCTTTGTCCGCGTACGGTCAGCTAGTTGGCAATCAAATTATTATATTGCTTTTTCGTTCCTCGCATAACTCGGATAACTTCTCAAATAACGCATGGTTTTACCCTCCAAACCATTAATACGACATACATCTGCCTTATAGTTACGACACGGATTTCATTCATTTATAATCATTATTTGGTAGATTATTATTAATTTTGCTTAATAAGGTAGTGCTAAGGTAGTACTAATTTAGTTAAAACTCAGTGTATTCAAGTACATTTCAAGTCCTGATCAAGCATGGTACATAGACTCGACCTTAAAAACAGATCTGCTTTATCCTTAAACCGTTTCCTAATGTAAAGCTGTTGTATCTCGGTTTGATAGAAAATGAACAATACTGTACTAATATGAACTATGGTTATGGCATGTAACGAATGTAACGTGCAAAGAATGTAAATAGTTATTGGGAAATATTAAACAAAAAATGTTAATCAGCAAATTGCGTGATATTGTAAAAATCTGCAATAGATTGGTTGATACCCTGTGTCTTCACGAATATGTGCCGGGCCAGCGCGGTAATTCAGAATTGTAGCATCTCAGGTAAGTAGAAAGAAAACACTAACATATACTATCAAATTTATTCGTTCAATACATTTTAATGGATCTCAAACATCACGCGACCGACGTTCAAGACTAATGGCGCGTGGTTTTCGAATAACTTATTACATTACATCGTTAGTGTCCAAGGTTCATCCACCTCGGCCACGGTGTCTGCAGCGATTTATTGCAGTAATGTTAGCGATCTGTCGCTTCGCCAATGTAATAACTCTAGCCGGCGACATAAATAGCGAAAGCGATATCTATATTTTTTAATATTGCCCATCGTTGGTTTTTCATTTCCCGATGCCATAAAAAGATTCCGTTTGCAAAATATGCATTGTATTATTATTGTAAAAAAACTGGAATCATAAATACATACATACAATAAAGCATAGAAGTACTTACAATACTTCATAAAAATATGGTATTTCAATATATACCTAATGTTGTGTCGTGTATTAACTAATTGTTACTCTGAAATCTACCCAGAGCTGGGCATAGCCTGTTCATGTACATAAACGTTACGTCATCGTGCAAATAAATGACTTTTAGTGAATTAATAACATATTATTTTAAAATAAAATCTCGAATAAATATGTCTAAAATAAAAAAAAAACATAATTAACACCACAGAAATCCTCGTATTATATTTGAAGTTCTGCGATTAAAAACTGTAATAACAGTGATGCTAAAAAAATTTATACATAAAAGAAAGTTTGCACTGTCCTTATTATAATTTAAAGGTCTGGTCCCATTATTCATGAGCGAGGAGGTCTCGCTTGATTCCCCACACGAAATAGTTGCAATAAATTGGGACAACTTTATTGGCTATTAAAATAAGTAATGAAACTGGTTCGTGTAGCGTGTGCAACCATTTCATATGAGAATTAGTGAATTATTAGGTGTGTGTAATGTCATATTTATGTATTCCTCACATTTTTACGGTATTAAAATAGCAGGTGTTATGATTAAAATAGCTACATGGCCACTAACATTACCAGTGCCTTTTAAATAATCTTGATAACACTTTTCGTTAAATCTCTTTGATACATTTCTCCACTATTATTAATACTCGTATAATCTCAGATACAATGACTTCTCAAATACAGTGACAATATTATTATTGTTTCACTGTGTTTGTTTTGGCTGATCAACGTAAAAAAAAGCCTGTAGAACTAGCTTTTCACTTTGGACATTTGTAAACAAATCGAGTGGACATCAAACGTGGGCATACATAGTTTAATAGTTAAAAACAAAATTTCAATCAGATGGTCAAACGAAATATCCAAATGTAATTGTTGACAAAAAAAAATATTTCCTCCGTTTGTCCTACCACCGTCCTATTAATTGAACAGACGTGCAAACTTTACGATACACTTATTATTAAACTTTATATTACATTACAAAGACGAACCAAACCCAATTTGCAGAACCGTTCCCGACTACTGTATTCCAGTATTCTTTGTTACTGTAAAATCCCTTTGTAATGCCTGGAATGGTCCTCATTATGTGCAACGTCAGTTTAATTAGCTCAAGAGGAAAGTTATCGTTCGCTAGAATGGCTTACAACTTGTTATTCTACAAAAGGATTATTTCCGTCTGCAAATGGAATTTGTTCAATAGAACAATATTTAATTGGGTTCGGAGAAACAAATATGAAATATGAGTTCTGGACATAGGTTTATGTCTACTTTTAGTTTCGATTCTCGTAACAATATTTTGATTTTTAATGTCATACACTAACAAGTATATTTCAATCTCATTCAGCATTAAAGCTCTTTATGAAATCAGTCGGTAATGCACTGTCTCTTCTTAGAAATCATTTACACGAGGCCTAAAATGTTGAGTAAAAATGTATTTGTATTAGCACTAGTAGTAATTCAGTATTAATCAAGTAGAAATTCTGTTAGATGTCAAATGTATTCCTTACCATGATAACACTAATCCGTTTGGTCTTGTACTTTCATAGTAAAAAAATGTAATAATATCATGGCAATATATACTAACAAATCGTTATTTTACTTTACTCTACTTTATTCCCGTATACTCCTCGTCCATCAACTGTACATTGCAAAAGTAAGCACTTATACTTTGCAGCCGATAACAAAGATTTATGGACGTCACAAACTTAATCAAGATCGCTCAATTAAATCGCACCACCTTTCACTAACTCCAACAATCCAGTGACTTCCTGGAATCCATTCAGGGGAACGGAGATTTCCGTCAAATTAAACACCACCTTAGCGCAACTATTTATAAAGATTCCGTTTGAAGGGTGAACGCTATTCACGATGTGAAATTTGACGTGTGCGACCTCGCTCAGTTCAAATAAAATGTTCCGTCCCATTGTGTGGAGCCGGGAGGTGGAACACATCCACCTCGCAGCCCTCGTTTCTCAACATTATTCTGAGTCGCCTCTTGATCGAGTTGTTAGAGACCCTGCTAGCTAAACAGGAGGTCCTAGGTTCTATTCCCACTCTGGACAAACATTTCTGTGTTGAGCACATTTGTTTGTTATATATGTGTGTGTGCAATAAAAATATGTATACACGTATAATCCAGTATGTATTTAAAAATGTAGTTTATCAGCTATCTGATCACAACAATGGAGGTTCAGCCTAGTTTAATACATCGATATTATTCTTCAAGGCATCTTCAATTCACATGAATGTTGTCTTCGTGGATGTATTGAGTCGAAAAATACCTCCAAAACCTGTAAGGATAGATATATTTGGCAGTTGTTACTTTCTGCCTACTCGCTTAATCAGGGCCAGTCAATGGTAATAAAATTTCTTATAACATTATTTGAAAAGTCGAAAGATAGGCACCTCAAAACTCCGGCATAAAAAAAAATTGAAACTCAGTAAAGATTACTTTACAACTTCAAACACAAAATACAATAAAATATTTTCGTACATTAAACAGTGTACATTTCGAGCTTTTCCACGCAACACAAATATTGAATCTGTGTGCCTAGTACGAGTTTTCTTCGATACTCGTCTCCGAACCCGTAAACTACAATTTGTATAGAATTGAAACAGCGCCTACTAGTGTCAGTAATGGGAAACTAATTTTTGCAAGCGCCAATGTCAATAGCTCTTGTCACTGGGGAACATAATCGCAAGTGATTGGTTGTTTCAAGAGCTCAAAGTGTACGAAATACAAAATTTGACATTTGATACGTCAATACCGTAGCAACTCACGCTCGCTTCTCACCGTGAATATATTTGTTGAACTCGCACTCAGCACACTGTGAACCTTATATATTACTTTCATTCGATATCAATGCTATAAGTGTACATACATGCCTTGTACTATATCGGTAATATCCATGGTGTGAATAAAGAACATACATAAAAGGCTCGCCCATGAGCGTAACGCCGATATATTTGGATATCTCCCGACTCATTGGGTACACCGTCTATCGGCTCAATCACCGATATTAGGGTTGTACTAAAATATAGGAATACTTAATTGAATCAAAACCATATCTTTAAATTATTATAAACAACAACAACAAGAACAACACAACATCACGCCAAGTCCCTAACAGGTTAGGCAGAAAGCACCGAGTGCCAAATATCTCTGTCCTTGCAAACCTGAACATAAACATGCTTACAAATGAGAACGTATGAAAGAACTGAAAGATACAATAATAATAATAATGTCATGTCATGTGATGTCTTACGCATGGTCATCAGAATGTCATTGTGTGCTCATAGGACAAATGTTTGTCTTGGGTAGGAATCGAGATCGGAACACCCGGTTTCGCATTTAGAGTCTCCGACCGTTAGACCAAGAGGCCATTCATCTATCTATTTACACTATAATATTGCTATTACGAAATATCAAATTAACTATTGATTTATTTATAAGTTATTTAAGAAACTTTTGTACATGCTTTAACGGTTATTGCATAATTGGTAACTGTGAAGTTTGAATACAATAAGACTCACTGTCTGAACGTATTCAAAGGATTTTAAATACTATTTCATACTGTATCATTTGGACACCCCTAACAAGACAGAGGGTAAGGCGGGGTTCAAACTAATATGGTCTCTACAGAGCGATCGGGTCTGTACGAGTCCACATTTATAAAGATTCAGAATGGATACCCCAAATGAACACAATTTAAAGATGAATGCCTCTTCGTATTCGCAATTTGAATGAACATTTGCGTCTCATTCGGACTTAATATGGTAATATTTTATGAACGGATGGGATATGTGCCAGAGGAAAGATGTCATCCTTCTCAACGTGACATACATTTCTGTTCATTTTAAAAAACTAAATAAGAATCATTTATTATCCATTTAACCTTCATTATTAACCATTTTATGGCTTTCCTGTCAAACTCGGGATATTTTCTATAATTTTAAGAATAAGGCTATAGTTTAGAACGTTGAGTATGTTTGCTTAAAAATAAAATTCTTTGTTTTAATTCACCGTTTTTAATACCTCCACAAGTTTCAATAAACACATTCAAAATTAACCAATAATCAATATATTCAAAATTAAAACCTTAATATAATTAAAATTATCCATTTCGTTCCACAAAACAATGGCTCCGCCCTGTTGACTTTCCCAACAGGCAAAGAGATTATATTCATAAGCCATCCCGTGCCTACATTAGCATCAAGTGGATGACATACTCCCATCAGATTAATGCCCATATTAGACATGCATCAAAGGACTCGAAACGGTATTGTTAAGTGCCCTCCTGTGATTTGGCGAACAATACGACTAAATTATAAGCTTAACGATCTTAAGAACCTCTTGACCTATTTCTGTGAGTATTAAAATTATTACTTTATGGAGATGTTGCTCAATCAATTATACTACAAAGGAAATAAGAACGAAAATCATATGGCAGGAAACGAATAAACGCGGACCACAATGCGAAAATATATGAAAACAGTGAGTTAAATCACTATGACAGCTGCGTTGCGATAACATAAAAATTAGTTATTGTGGCGTTTGAAAGTAATTAACAATGAATGTTTTGAAGACGCTAAAGCATTTGTAACTACTACTCCTTTCCTTACTGGTGTAGTTTTCGCACAAAGAGCGCGGAATTGTCTTCAATAGATTTAGGTACATGGACATGTATGATGCGAATATTTTCTTAACATTCTCATGTTTTATTTATCCTACATTGTAAAACCGGTCATACTATAAACAAGTATACGTTAGACAGTATTTTAGCAACAATCAAAAAGGGATTAAGAAAATTAACCTTATTTTGTAAAATATTCTTTTTCTAGATTTTCTGTTTGTCTTTCCATGGAAATTCTTAGTTTCCTACCTCTGCCTACCTCTACGGAAAATAGGTATAACTGGATAGATAGATCAAAGTATTGTAATAAAAGTAAATGATATAAAAACAATCTGGAATTAAAATTTTACTGGCCACATTATATTGTCTTTTATGCTATACTTACTTTGAAGGTAAACTTGAAAGGAGGTATAATTAACAAGGAATAGATTTATTATAGCCATTGACTATTTTACTTTACTTTACTTTATAAAATACTGACACGCTGTAATTTTACAATCACGGCTAATAAAGTTAGTACTCGAGAGCAGGTGCAGCAATTCAACTATGTATTAAAGTAGTACATTTTATTATTTTTATAGATAACCGACTAAATTTCTGCGTATTGTTTCAGTATAGCCCGACTATTTTGAGAACTATATGAAATCCTTACCATTAATCGCAACCAGGTTAGAATGTTCACTCATTGACATTCATTAAAATACTCAGGACATTTTTCGTAATAAGAAGTTTATCTTTATTATACACAGTCCATAAATATTAACTATTAATATAATCGTTTCAATGCATTCAATTCCTAAACGTGTGATAACAAAAATTAACTTTCAAAATGTATAGTCTAAAATTATACTTATTCTGAACAAAATAATGTTAGAGTAGGAAAATCTTTTAAATAAATTTACGATGGTTATTCTGACACAGATATAAAAACGAAAAGAAATGAAGTATACTATAAAATAAAATAAAAAAATTCTACATTCAACATCCGGCTCCGAGTCACCTCGTTTGTATAAATAAAAAAAATTATTTCAATAAAATTATTTTCATTGCAAACAGCCTGCAGACAAGATGACTGGTCCAGCAATTCCAATAGAGCGCGAAGTACACTTGGAACTTGATTTCCTTAATTCTATGGGTTACAAGATATTTCTCTGTCCCTTCATCGGAAGGACCAGGAACCAAATGATTGGCTACGTTATCACGTACATCATTGTCAGCTGCGTCACAACCCAGTTGTTCCTGACTTTCTTCCAAACTGGAACCAGCGATTGGTTGGAACTGATCAACATTTTCCCAAACTTCGGCGTATGTGTCATGACGATCATAAAATATACCAAGATACAGACAAACAGAGAGTTGTACCAGGATATCTTCCATCACTTTCGAGATGACATGTGGGATATTGTCTCGTCACGGTCGTCGACCCATCGCAAAGCAGTGACAAAATACAGGCGAATCACGATGATCATAAACAGATTCTTGTTGTATTATTCAATTCCCTTGACGATTGTTGTCGATTCTTTTCCTTACGTGATAATGGTGTATGAGCACAAAGTTCTAGGAAAGGATTTGGTCCACTTGTATCCGTTCGACGGTTGGTATCCTTTCGATAAGGTGAAGTGGTACGCAGTGGCTTACCTTTGGGAGAGTTTCATGACCGCCGTAGTAATTTGCGTGTACGGATTTTCGAACATGATTCACGCTTCTTACATAGCTTTCACTTGCATGGAATTGAAAATACTGGGAAATTGTTTGGAGGAATTAATAAGCCCCGAGGACGTGATTAACATAAAAGCTGGGAGGAATGTTGAAGCAATTCATATAGCCGCCGTGAAGAAGCTGAAGATAATTATCGCGAGACACGAGTACCTTGCAAAGTATAAACAAACATGTATTTTTAAGTAAAGAAAACACGTTAAGATATTAGCTCGGCAATTCAGCAAGCCGCTTTAATTAATTTATTGATAAATCGTGAGATAGAACAACTGCACTAACATCACCTGAAGCGTTTTGATAGTATTAATATGTTTAAGAGTTTATTCAATCTTATGAATATACGTCTGTTTCAACTTTAAATTTAACTTAGTAATAACTTAATAAACGATTGGCGCTTCCGCACTTCTATAAACGTTCGCTAAATGCTATATTTCACTAGCGTTTTTTAGTTTTTTAGTTTCCGTGTTCAAAACGTTTATGATTGTTAATTTTGAGAGAGACCCATGACCCGTGTTGAAATATTAATAAATATTGTAGCTATTTTGAGTTTGATATTTTTATTAGTTGAGTATTATTTGTTAGTTTTTTGTTGGTGTAGTTTTGAACAGCGTGACTGAACACGCTAAAATATGGGATATTGAAAATGAATCTTAAAATTTTGCAAATCTCAGTAAATAAATTTCCGTTCAGTGTAGGGAACTTTAAAATAAGATGTTTCGTTAGCCACTTCTATATGTTAAAACTACTTGTAAATATTTACATATTTCGTACTTTACATTAGCTTCTATTGCCGTTTAAATTTATTACAAAGCAGTTCAGGCTAAAGTTGGGCGATACTAATAATCATTATCGTTAAATTTCGCAGAAAGTCTTCAGCACTCGACGCAGTTTTGGGTGACGCCATGCTGCTCAACTATTCCCTGGGAGCAGTTTTCATTTGTCTTACGGCCTTTACGTTCACGGTACTGACTTTTTGCATGTTTAAACTTTGAAATACAACAATCTGCCGATTAACACTTAAAACTTGAATCCTCTGAAGTACACTAGCAGTTGAAATTGAAAGGAAATATTTAATAGTAAATGTCTATTTAAATTATGTAGCATTTTGACTGTTTCAAACTTCAAGGTAATTTTTATACAGAGTTGTTATTTTATTTGTTTCAGGTAGTCGACAGCCTGTACAAATCAGTCCGTTACTTTTTTATGTTCACTTCGCTACTCGTGGAAATATTTAATCAATGCCTTATTGGACAGATTCTGAGTGACCACGTAAGAATACCGATATGAGCACCATATTTATCTATTTATTTATTTGTTTATTCTTTATTGAAACAAAAATAAATTGTGGCACAAAAGGCGAGTTTAATGCTAGAACGCATTTTCTACCAGCCGACCTCGGTATAGGAGTAAAGTCAGAAAAATGTAACAAAAAAATAACAATAATAATCTATGTATGTCAATTACATGTGGGGTTTCCTGGAATGAGTCTCGCAGCCTATTTGATGTGAAGGTTGAGAGCCTATATTTTTACAGGGTAACAGTTTACTGTATTCACGAAGATACACATAAAATGCAACTAAACCATAACAATCAACCCGGCGTCAGCAGTGACGAGAGAAATGAGTCGCGCAGTGCAAATTATTTTGATTTTGATATCCAACAGCGTAATAAAATTTAAAAGTTACCCCAAGTATTAAAAATGTTTAATACTGATGCTGAATATATTTCCAGAGTGAAAATCTTACTGAATCCATATATTCATCCGACTGGCCGTACGCAAGTCCCGAAACAAAGAAAATGATGTTAATGTTGATGATGCGAACTCAGAAGCCGTTTGAGCTGACTGGTAATGGCTATATTGTCATGAATATGAACACGTTTAGCAGCGTAAGTCGTTTTGGATACCTAATATTTATAACTTCAAGCATTTGTGATAAAGAGGTAGACTTAAAAAGGATAGACCTGTAGGTTTCGAGTTCGCCCGGAAATTTACCACAGCTATGTTCATTATGATTAGTATATATTTTTTTAGTAGGCAATGTAATTTTTGGTATCATAATTATACTATGTTAAATCTTGTTTATTCGTTACACGTGACGCCCTCTAGCAAATGTCAAGCGAAGCTCGATCACTCATTCCTCTCGCTAGATGTCACTTAATTTTTTATCGTATAATATAAAAAAAATCTGCTTTTTGCCATAAAAGGATGTAACCGAAATAAAATTGAAATTAAAAATGAAGCCATTCTAAAAAAAAATATCCCTATGTTATTCACTCTTCCATAATCAAATTGTACATTGCTTTGTAACTTTTCTATTGTTTCAGATTTGCAGTACATCATATCAATTTTTTAACTTATTACGCACAGTTTATCCTTAAAATTACTGTTGATAAAAATTAGAGAGCTCACACTTTAGCAGCCTAAGAAGGAATATTATATAATAAAACACATTAATTCTTAAATAGATACATACTTACATAATTAATTTAACAACTAGACAGAACTCAACTCTTACCTATTTCAACAGTCAAAGTGACAACTAAACTCATATATTGTTTTATAGTATGGTTTTAAGCCATCTATCGTACTAACATAGTAAAATAAAAAATTATAATACTGTTAATAAAATATATTGCATAAAATAAAAAGTCTTTTAATCAATTATTGTAAAATGTTTAACACGTTTATTTACATTTTT
>DWUN01003090.1:0-12593 GCA_018249975.1 Passova gellias
AGCCTCCCACTCCGGGGGTCTGGGTTCGATCCTGGCACGCACCTCTGATTTATTACGTGCGTTTTATAAGTAACATTCAAATATCACTCGCTACAACGGTGAAGGAAAACATCGCGAGGAAACCTGCACACCTTCGAGATGTTATTAATTATATAATATTTTCTGAGGTGTGTGAAGTCTACCAATCCGTACTTGGCCAGCTTGGTGGACTATGGCCTAAATCCCTCTCACTATGAGAGGAGACCCGGGCCAGCAGTGGACCATCGAAAGGGTTGTACATACTACATAAAATGCTGCAATTATAGCAGTCAATCAAAACAGATAAGCATAAAGAAGATGAAGTTTGCATTTTGTAAATTTTAGTAACTTAATGAGCAAGGAGCCCCATGTTCTTGTTGTAGGCCCGGCCTCCATTAGGGACGACATCGTAGGCCTCGGGTAAAGAATCTCAGAGCAGGTAAATATACCATGCGCGGTGTTGCTTCCCTCCAAACGCATATCTACATTTGTACAAAGTACAAGTTTATGTGGATTAATATACAGGACAATAAAAACGATTTGTCGATAAAAAATTATTAGGTACGTTGTAGGCGTAATGTTTTTTACGACAGTAGAGTTAAATGATAAAACTATGAGTCGTAAAATATCTAGTCGCAGTCGTGACATCGGAACGGATCTCATATTTGATGAACTTCACGGGGCGAGCCATTTAAACCGTTGCATTTCCATGAGCGTCGATGACATGAACGCAGCTTCATTATGGCGAGGTTATGTCAAATGTTATGCTGATATTTATATTTATATTGTGTTGTATCTTATTATAGTATCCGATATCCTTTCATAATGACGAATGTCTGTAAAAATGACGCGTCATCGAAACTTCCCGTTCATTAAAACCTCATTCATTCTCGCCAACTGCGGCTTGCGGTTGAATTGGCCCCGATAGATATGCCGTCTGCCGAGTGCGCTTTTGATATTGGTCAATTTAGATGAAATATTCAACAAGACATACCTAAATATGCAAAAGAACATGAAATAAGTACTAGCGGCTATAAATAGAACGGTTTCGTATGCTTTGAACAGAGCAGCTACGTGCCACGAATACTTGTGCGCGGTGAGAAAACCCCGTTCATACATCACATTAATAGATGTCCTTAACGACGTAGATTTAATCATTTGAATTGGGATTTGAGCAAAAAAAACCGGCCAAGTGCAAGTCGGACTCGCGCACCGAGGGTTCCGTACAAACATGTAGGTATATATTCGTAAAGGTATTATAGATCTGAGTATTGACATGAATTTCAGCTTAATACCTCCACGCGAAAGGATCTTGACAGATGGACGGACGGACAGACGGACGGACGGACAACAAAGTGATCCTATAAGGGTTCCGTTTTTTCCTGTCAAGTTACGGAACCCGAAAAACAATAAATACGATAAATCTCGAAACCTCGTTTTTACTCTGTACATCAGAATATGTAACGAATGGATTAAAATAATATCTGGTGAAATTGGTTTTGGCGTTTGTATTGCAACCAAAGTCGATTTCAGTCAGGCGCGATATGAGCGGCGGCTGCTGCGGCTGCGGCTGCGGCTGCGGCTGCGGCCGCGGTGTCCTGGAGAATGTTTCCAGCAAGATTGCTTAATCGGGATGTAAAAAGTTTTTTGTATTCAATACAAGTCCGCATTTAAACCAGGTCCTGCGGTTGGTTGGTTTGTTGTTTTTATACGAAATATTTGGTACTTATTAATCTTATCTCTTCCCACACTATTTTCATAATTTATACTTAAGTTTGCCTGGTAGACATTGCAAGTTAGTGTTAAGACACTTTTGAACATATTAGCCAAAGGACAAACAAAACAAACAAACATAACATCACGCCGGGTCCCTAACGGGTTAGGCAGAAAGCACCGAGTGCCAAATATCTCTGTCCTTGTAAACTTAACGCGCTTCGTCTACATTCATGTAAAGGACATTTTGTATATTTAAATTGTTTCGTGAGCAACGAGTTAAAATGCTACTTCGAGTTAGAAAAGTATAACCTTTGGTAATTTATTGACGAGGCTTGAGACATTTAGCTCGTCGATTTATAGATCTAGCATCGGTTTACAGTTTGAAAGATAGCTTTCAGCCCGTTCAATCAAAAACCGTTCAAAATACAAATTGAAATTGCACAGTTTTATTTCAAGATACGCAACACACAAGACTCATATCGGTGGAAATAATTATTTTCATCGGATTTACACCTTTGTAGGTGCACCCCATGGGTGCCATAGAGCGAGAGAAAAACATATCTCGGCATTCTCCATAATAGCGAATTGAGCACTCTCGGTCAAATACCGACACACCCGTGGCTTTTGTCTAAGTGTTCGTGATATAGATGTATTAATTGTGCCGGTGCTCCGGTATTAGTTGTTTATCGCGTGATAATTTAACAAACAGGGACTAGGCAACGAGACGGCGCTGGACTATCAGCGATAATTGCCGATAATGGCCGGCGCTGGGGCCGTGTGCACGGAGCTTAAGGACCACGTTGTCCGTAAATATTGCTGGGTGAATTTGGAATGCCTTAAATTTAATTTAAGACAAAAAGCAAATTTGAAGGAGGTGTTCGAACATAAACGTTTGAAAAAAGGATTTTTAATTTTTTTTTCAAACTTACATAATTATTATACAACAAGAAACTAAAATTGTTTTTATTTAGTTTGGTAACTGCAATGAATATTGCTAACAAATGCTATTAAATGAACACTAAACTTCAATATAAGTTATTCAAATAAGAACGCCACAAACATGTTATTTGTGCTCATCGTGTGACTGTTCATTATAAAATAAATCATAAATCATGAACTAAAACTACATATCTACATAATCCAGTAAGTATAGTAAGTAAGTATATATATTTAATATTCAGTAATAATTTTCATCGCAGGACATATTAGCATGATTAACGTTTTCAGTAATTTTTCCTGCCGAGTACACTTCTCCTTAAGAGAAGTGCGCGCGGCACCACTAGTGCCGTGTGCAAAAAGGCTTTCAAAATTGAATATTATCTTAATCATCGTTGTTGTTCACAATCGTTCTGATACGCTGCGCTGCAACCGTCTGTTATTAAAAATCTATTATCGGCATATTACATTATTATAAATCTACTTTTACCAGATTAAGTGGATCGCTACAATATTTAATTTTTACTTAAATTTAGATCAAGTATCGTCTAGACTTTTTTTGTCTCTTAACATGTTAACAGCGCCACCTAGCGTATAATTACCAATACTGTGAAGGTACATACAAGTAGCGTTAGTATTTCTAGTTGCCGCTAGATGGCAGTGTATAAACGCAATTACATATGTACAGATGTAAATTGTAAATCTATATTATTCGTACAATCAGTAAGCGAATGTATATCAGATAAGTAAATTTATCGAGATTTTTTAAATGTTATGAATCTATATTTTATTTCCATTCAATAAAATAACAAATGATAATAAATAATCCTAAGCAGCTCAGTCTTCAAATTTTTTCCGTTGATTTCATTTTATAAAGATATTGTTCCAATGACGTTATTAAACTAAATTTATGTAAGGCTTTTTTCAGAAAACTTTGCCTTGTCTTGACTACTTGTTTAAGACAGATAAACACGATATTTTTGCGACGAAAGTAGTACCTCCGATCTATCTATCTATCTAAAGTATCTAACCGAATGCGAGCCCTGAAGGTGACGAGGTGGCAGTGGAAACGAAGAATTATTTTTGAAGTTATATTTCTTTAGTCGCATTATGAAAAAATGATGAGAGTAAAATGTTAAGATTCGTCACGCAAAAGTTACCGCCTCTGTCGTAGTAGTAGTCGCCTCTGTTCACTGTTTACGTATTCATAGTATTTATCTACATGTTTCTAGTGTCTACATTCACACACGTGTTTTAGTTTCATATAAGTGCGAATTATATATGTGCTCATAAATTATATTCAGTAGTGATTTAAATTGAATATTTTGATTAATATATTTACTATTCGTAAATTGTGTAAAATTGTGTTTATAGACGTTTTCAAGTGCTCCAATATAATTGAGGTTGTCTATCCGTATGTATTATTTATTGATATAAATTAAAATATTATTATTTAACATAATTGATACGATATATTATTAAATTATTTATGTTAAATATTTATTATTGGTTATTTAATATTTTAAAAGTAATTAAATAAATTCAAGTTGAATTCATTGAATTTAAGTTTATTTTATTGTAATTTATTATTTGCATACAATTAAAAACTATTATTTAATGATGCCAAAGAAGTATATCTACATAAGTACACGCACCCTGTTACTACACGCAGCGGCGTCGCTCTCGTAGAGCTAGTGTTCCGCGTCGCTAGCTTTGATTATTGTTACCTCGTAAAATATAATATATTTGATAAACATAATGTCGAGCCTTTAATTAGATATATGAATTTTAACCATATACCTATGAGACAAAAACTACCTACGGGTTTTGTATCTCCATCTTTAAGGATGTTGCAATGGCACGCTACGGGCAGTTCACATATTCTGATGCGATTCACAAAAAATGTGTCACGTGTTGCTATTTTTTTCAATGTAGCCGAGTATTTGACACTCGCTCCGATGCTGAACGAATTAGTCAAATATCTACTTTGTCGGCGAGCAGCGGGTCGGCGCGTGTGTAAGCCGAGCCGCCCGCCCGGGGCCGGCGCGGGGCGGTCACACGGCGCCTGTCGACTGTCATCGTGAGGCCGAGTCGCCGATATTTATTGTGGAGCGATATAAATGAACGAACGTAGATAAATTCATCTGCACTTATTGGCTCTTATATTCACCATTTTCAAAAAACATTTCCGACGACAGAGGCGTCGACAAGAAATCGGCACATTTGGAATTTTAAAGGTTTTTCAAAGTCATGTCATATCGTTTCGGGATAGTCTAGTGGAGGGTAAATGAGCGAATGGCTGTCGATGAGCAGCACCACCATAACATTCATACTGAATATCGGCACACCTTACGATACTGATGCGATCCGAACCGTTGAAACGCGTGGGATCGGTGTGCAGGCATTTCATGGTAACAATTTATACTGATTACGTACGTGGGGCCGCGTGGCGAGGGAGCCCGCGCGGCGCTCTCGGGCTACAAAGCGGCCGCGCACTTTTTAATTAGGCCGCTCGTCGCTCGGCGTCCGATGTCATTTTAACGGCCGCCATGTTTTTTGCTCCCGCGCTTTTTCTGCGCTTGCGCAGGGTTCTTCGTTGCTTACGTTCTTTTTCTTTATGCCAATAAAGAAAAGAAAGTCAAACATTACGCAAACTTCTTAAGGCTCAGTATCACCTACACATCTAGATCGGATTCTCCATAACTTTAACTTTCGAAAAAAGCTTTAGAAGTTCTTAGGACTGAGTGCTTTATAGTAAATACGGCTTCCGTTTACAAAGATAGATCTCTTTATTTATTTCAACCTGTTTTATTTTTCTACAATTACACCGGAATCTTCTCCTGTAATATAGTCTACCGGGATGGCCCAGTGCGGACTGGTAGACTTGAAACCAAAAAAAAAAGGTGCGGGATTCCTCGCGATGTGTAGTTAGTCATCGAGAGTAAAGTTTTACTGTTAAAAGGCTCTATCATTTATTTTGCACTCGAAAGGATCGTCCTATGTGGTATAGAAGGTAACTGTAGAAATAATTCAGTACAGATCTGCAGGTGCTTACAACACAGCGTATTACAAATATCTGTGGCATGTAAAGAGCATCTAACATCCGGTCGTCATTGTTACTCATATGAAATAATTAAAAGTTCACTTAAATATGTAGTTACAGTGGAGGAAGTTAAACTTTAAAAAATTTAAAACGGTCAATGTAAGGGAAAATTAAAAACAGCGTAAAAGAATCGGTCGAGTGGGGCCGCGCCGCTCGACGTCGCTCGTAAAGTTTGTTATTGATACAGTAAAATTTCGGATTAGGTGGTATTAAATTCGAAACAAAGCAAGGATTTAATTGGTGATTCGTGTCCGGCGGCGCAATATCAGTTTATTGTTTTCGGTTGTAAACTCAATTCGGCCGGGAGAGGGCGCGCGCGCCCGGGCCTGCATCAATTCGGCCGGGAGAGGGCGCGCGCGCCCGGGCCTGCATCAATTAAACGCGAATGCCGGCAGGACGGGAGGAACGATATTGTAACGTTTCACACGGTCCGTTGTCTGGTAGCGTGTCCATCGCTCGAGCTCAGTGTCCACTCTCTAAGCGCATTCGCACGGCCGGGGCTCGTGTACATAACATTTTGTCACATCATTACTATTTGATTAAGGAAAGTACTGCAGCAGTGCGATCATTAAACATTTAAAATATTGGTCGGCCGCAAATTCCTTTATGCCCCACGGCTGGGACTACACTGTTTCTCCAATTGTATGGAATAATAATCCAAATATGTACATTCACTCTGCACTTAACAATTTTCCATTGATGTTTAAGCTCATCAGCAAAGTTCAGCAGCCGGCAGCCGCCGCCGACCGCTGCCGGCAGCCCGCGGTCGGCCAGTTAAAGGTACAATAAATTAAAGACAACAGTTATGCAAAAGAGAACCAATTTATTTTTAAGACTGCTCATGTAATATCTTTACACCACGAGTAAAATCTATTCGACATAAATACTTAACTTACATTAAAATTTACAATAAACTAAAAGTTATATTAATAATTCAATTTCCAATGAAACGAAATATTTGGCATCTCTACAATATGTCGCTCGAGCTTCGGCTCGCGGCCGGGAACCATGTTTTAAGCTCAATCGTAAGGGAACTGTTACTGTTGTGTGACTTTTTAAAACAACCTGTTGATTGCAAACATGGAAATATTATGATGCAACTTGTACATCGTGCGTGGTGGAGGTGGACGGACGCTCGGCCGGACGAATTTGTGAAAATAACTACAAATGGTGTTTCTATGTAGTAGTAACAATGTAATTCACTATTTGTTGCAATATGAATACAATAATGATCCAAAATTAATAAAGATTAATATGAACAATAATTATTTAGAATTAAACATTATTAATTAAGTACCCATTTCGCCATTATCACTACATTACTATTTACATCGTTGCTCCGACTTATACAGAAATCCTTTGTATCCAGGGTTGCCATCGGAAGGTCGAGCGGACAATGTCAATGAAGTCTTTATTATAACTGCAAATAATAAAATTTCCGAACAATAAATAAGTTTATCTACAGTTATGTTATTAAAGGGAAAATACGATAAATACTTTTTACAAGGATTTAAAAGTATTTTGCATTTAGTCTGCCTAACTTTAAACATTCTGACTTTCAAATTTTAATTTGTGAACATAAAATAAATATACTTATAGTCGTCCTGCGGCAACCCTGTCCGTAACGACTACATTAAAGTCTAATCACTAACAATCGAATACCTACACTATTATCTTACACTCCTGCATATACATCTCGATATACAACGTCTAATACTTTGTCATTTACAAATTACACAACAAATTGTCAACATTGTCCACATTGTCCACTCGCTGGCACTGCACTTACTGTGTTCCAACAACACGCGTCACTGCCGCCGCTGCCAGTCCGTGCGGGAGGCGGCCGCGATCCGGACGAACTTCTTCCATCTCCGACAGGCTCGTCCACTAGAGCTACTCCCTGGCCTTTTGTCCTTATTGCGCCAGTCATAGCTTGCTACGATGACGACGATGATGAAGCGCTTCATGGTATTGGTTGTCGGCTGTGAGAGAACATGGATGTTCGTATGGTGCGGGCTTTACCCCCGCGGTGCGGTGTCACGGAGTTACGACACCCGGGTAGGGGTTCGGCCGGGCCGGATATTATGACCGTGAAGCTTGAAATTCCAACGCGACGTGGATCGGGAGATTAAATTTCCCTCGTGTTCTCCTTCCACGGCTTCCTTGCAGAGCTCCATGTGGCGGCGCTCGTCGCGTCCTAGTCGCCATACAGTCATGTTGCGGAATTGCTTCAATCGTTATTGGAAGTGGCCGTCGGGTGCCACATGCCGGTGCAGTTCCAAGCGTACGGGCGTCAGAGCGCATGGGCGTGCGCGTGCGCGTGGTGGTGCGCGGCGGGGTGCGGCTGGGGCGGCGGCGGCAGCGGGTGCGCCGCGCCCGCCGCGTGCTGCCTGCCCTGCGAAAGGACAGTCGGTTAGTAACTTTAGTATCTTTATAAACTAATAATTAGTATCCAGCAATTCGTTCACTCGGAAATCTTAATGCCTCCCAAGCTTGATTTTATTTATTGCAGGTCGGTTCCCCGTTATCTAGGTCGGAGTCAGATGGCGGTGTGTAGACATAGAGAATATTGTAAATATTACCTTACCTGTAAATATACGTAGTAGTCGTAGGGTTGATGTAAGGGCCAACACCGTTGCGGCGGCACTGGGTACAGCGGGGGCACGGGGTACAGGGCGCCGCCCAGCTTGTTGCGCAGGATGCGGCTGATGCTGGAGACGGACGGCACGTTGTACTTGTCGCACACGCCGTCCGCCAGCAGCCGGTCGCGGATTTCCCACGCGAAGATGCCCGGGTCTTTCGCTTTCAACTGCTTTATGTAGGACACCACCTGACCCGCAGAACAATGTAAATATTCAGAACATGTCGGACAAACTGAAAAAGACAAAAAAAACACAAATAACAAGAATACTTACTTTCGGGGTAGTGACCCTGGGCTTGGAGCCGCCGATGGCACCGGGCAGGATGGAGCCGGTCTCGTGGTAGCGCGCCAGGATCTTGGACACGCAGCCGTGAGACACGCGGAGCTGCCGGCTGATGTCACACGGCCTAATGATATAATAGTAATTAAAAAATGTCATCGAAATTATTTTATGAATTTGATAATGTTTAAAAGCATGATCTCTGTTGATTTTATATGTGTACGCGACCTGACCGCCATACCAGAAAAGAAGCGCGGTTCACCTTCCTACCGAGAGGTCCGATAAGTTCAGATAGACAGCGAGATACTGTAGGATACAGAGGCAATTACCTAAGAAAAACTGCTGTCCACAAATGGACTTATTAAATCAGATCTTAATATGGAAGTACGCGACTCGAGAGATCATAGGGAGCTTCAGATCACTAACCTGATTCCTAACTGCGCGAGCTCCACGATCCTCAGTCTGACGGCGTTGGGCAGGGGCCTGCCGTTCACAAAGACTCCCCCCAGCTGGTTCACCTCGCCGTATTGCTGCGAGCCTGTCCCTGGTATGCCAGGGTTGCCCATGCTTCCACTTGGATCTGGTGAAAAGTAGAGTTTACGTGAGGGTGAATTGGAACCTGTTATCTTTGGTCGTTATCCACTTTTCAATATTGAATATTGAGAACAGAGGAGTGGACCCTACACAATAATGCGAATTATTATATTTCTTCTTGTTTGATTTATTTTTTTAATTTCGATGATAGAGTTTCAATACAATATTTTTCGTTTTAATAGGTACATTGTTCGTTGTATCTAAGTAAAAATTGTTGTGTCTGATTTTAATATAAACATTTAAAGAACAAGTCGGTATTATATTATTCCTGCACTTTTGTTTTTTTGTAATTTAGTGCTTTATGCAATCAACAAAGCAACTCTTGACAATTTTATTGTGAACGATTTGGGATTTACTAAGAACGTCAATAGGAAAAAATCCTTGACCATCGTAAAATTAACCGCCACGTGTTAACCGACGTCACCACTGAGCCCACGGCGGCCCGTGTGACATGCGATGCCTACTTCGATCGGTTGTACAGTTTTTGCGACGGTCACTCGACACGCCGCGACGTGAGCGCCGTAAACTTTGAGAAACCGGACGCTGAGCGTTAATGATATGACTTGTTATATATCGATCGTCCAAAACTACTTCGGCTTCCAACGAAGCAATGTGGTGCCCTTTTAGAATTGAATATTTATGATTATTTGTTTATATAAATTTCACATCGATCGAAACTTTCCTCTTTCCACACCGTTCATGAACTAGCATGAAACATCGACGATAACGGTAATCATGGTCATCCGCGACCGGACGCTACTTTCTTACAATTTAGTGTAGAGAAAACGATAATAAATTAGTTTCACTGTTTGTACAAATTGTCTTACTTAACCAAATAGCAACAAATAAGAACCGACAGTGAACGTATGAGGGAAATTAGTAGTCGCTCCCGAGTAAAGTGCAGGGATCGCGTTACGTCTCCCGCCGGCGTGACGGCCGTCAGAGGAGGGTGACAGCGCCGCGGCAGTACGGGCGCTTGTCGAGAATTAAGAACGTTTAAATATGACGACGGGCGTCCGCAGACACTTTTATTAATAGTGATTGGATATATCGCGTTTCACGATATTTTAACGTTCCAGTGTCATGTAGCGAACGTCGGATGCTCTGAGTAATATATTGTTAACGTTTCTTGCCGCCTACGTCCTGCGGGCCTTCTGGATTAATTTACTGCGAGGAAGTAAAAATGTTTAACAAAAATTATTATCAATACTTAACGCTATGGAATCTTAAGCAAATGAGGCGAAAACGGGCAAAGATTCGAGCTAACGATTTGCGACAATCGTAGCGCGACTGCTACGGTAATTGTCCTACAAATAGATTATTAAGTGTTAATTTTACGAAAATCATCCTCCTCCTTAAATATAACTGAAAACAAATGAGTTCCCATCACTCGACCGTTGGGAATAACGAGTACCGCTCGGAATGGTAACGAGTGCACCCAACGAGAGCAGCGCGACGTCGCGCGCCGATATATCAACGGAGGTGCAAATTACTCGACGCGCCTCCAACATGCGGCCCGCCCGCCCCCCGCCCGCCCGCCCGCCGCCGAGAGACGAGTCGGAAATACGACCGCTCATTTGTACCGTTCTTGATTAATTGCTGCACTGTACTTGAAAGAAACAAAGAAACGTTTATCGCAGGCGACGTTACCGTACAAGCATCTACATTTATCTACCGACAATGAAACGTGACATCCATACTTCCATAATAATATTATAAAAGCGAAAGTCAGTCTGTCTGTCTGTGACGACATCACGGTCAAACCGCTTAACCGATTGTGATGAAATTTCATATACGAGTAGGTATACTTGAGAGTCTCCCAATCGTTTTAGGCTATCTTTTCTCCCAATTTTTTTATACATCTTCATTTTTTGACGACATATATATACCTACAGGTTTGTACGGAACCCTCGGTGCGGGAGTCCGACTCGCACTTGGCCGGTTTTTAAACCCTTAAGTGTATTGTTTGTTTCTGGACACGAGTCTCCTCCTGTCACGAGAAGGCAGGCCATAGTGCAGCGCGCCGGGCTAGACCGGCTTTGAGACTACACATTACGGGAAGCGTTAAGGTTTGCACAATTTCCTCGCGATGTTTTCTTTGTATACATATTCAATCATCATTATATTCAATTTAAAATTTATAAAAAGTATGTAACATTACATTGTAACTTTCAGGTGTTCTGATTTTCAGAGGGCAGAATTAAATCATATCGATTGTCTCAAAATTAACACAAATCCGATTATTGTCAAATAAAATGAGCATAATGCGCTTGCTACTGTGCAGAGATCATTATGTTACCGAATGACAAATTGCAACATGAGTTGAGCCGCAAATTACTCCGCGCTTACAAATTCTTCCAGTGATGCCGCGTTGTTCGGCGGCAGGACGGGACAGGCGACGGGTGCTCCGAAATAGATAGGATCATTCGTTCAATTCACTTCTAATTATAACAGGCAACTCAGATATCTGGTGTGAGTTACTCGTCGGTGCCCGGGAAGAGACGTGCTCGAGATCGATGACGGATTGCATGTTAATAAAAAAACCGTTTGATACATTAACTGAACTTTATCACTCTGCTAGTGATATGGCATACGTCACTGCTTTTGATTTTGAAACGACAAGTAGTAGAAAAACACGAATCATATTTTGGGAAAGGAACGTTGATCGTTGAATAGATTCCTAAAGGGTTCACGCGCACGTCAATGTGTGATTTCATTAAAGTCATCGGCCGAGTCCGCCCGCACATGTGCCGCGCCCCGACGCGCCCTGACGCCCGCCCACAGGGAAGCCCTTTGTGCCCTGCACCACATGCCGGCGCTTGGACAATTATAATGATGACGGCATGATACATTATTGAGTAGCGTCATTGCCCGATCTTCAAATGTGGTTTTCCTATTAAATAGTAATAATAAACCAACGTGCACACTACCGCAGCTCCTACAAAATGAAACTTTAGGACAAACTAGCTTTTGCCCGCGACATCGTTTGCGTGGAATAGTGGCTTTGGGCAACGTTTGGTGTATTATTTCAAAATAAATTATAGCCTATATTATGTTAGCGAGGACTAATAGCTATATAACAAAAAAAGTTTTATCAAAATCCGTTCAGTAGTTTTTGCGTTAAATTCGGACAACAGACAGACAGACAAAAATTTCAAAATGAAATTTTAAGAAATGAAAAGCCCAAAAATTTCAAAATGTTTTTGCTTATGTTACTTATATGAGGCCCTCTAGGCGTATTTTTTTCAGTTTTTATTCAATGTACAGAATTGAACTCTTCTACAGTTTTATTATATGTAGGTATA
>DWUN01003091.1:0-12591 GCA_018249975.1 Passova gellias
GATCGAGTCACGGGATTGTTACATATAAAAGATTGAGTTGTCATAATTGAACCACGGCAACGCGTGGTCTGGTCTACTAGTAACAATATATTATTTTCATGGCACTTCTATGGTATTTGTTCTGTTCAAAAAATATCATTAAAACTACTAATTTTTTGATCATTCTAACTTGTATTATCCATTGTCGGTGTTGTTTCATAGGCGGCATCTTTACTGAACTTTTTCATATGCCTTTTCAGTTTTCGTAGTAAACCTAAAAAATACATGTTTAAGGTTCAATATTAAGAATACATATATATATTAAACAATGCTAGACTTTTTAAGCTATAACTATAAAATCGCTCTTCATCCGTATTTAGTATTATGAAAAGTATATTACCTGACATCATGTTGAAACGTTTATCGCAGTGGGCATGTTGTTTTTCGCCTTTAAGACTGTAAATAAAATGTCCATTTCCAATCAAATCATCATGTGTCGTATTTAATGGAGCGGTATGTTCAACTGGAATAAAACTGTCGATCTAATTGCTGTATACATAAACAATTCTAAAAATAAACGTTTCAATGAAAAATAATTTATAACTCTGGAGGCAGTCTATGTCATTCTAACTCTGACATATTTCACAAACGGTAGGAAGAGTAAGAGTTTAGAAATTGGTATTGTATTCAGTAGAGTACTACACAGATACCATATTATAGATACCTCTATATACAGATCGTTTCGTTTGCTCTTCATCGCCAAAACTCGTCGCTAGGATTGTTTCAGAGTAGTCGCTAAAAACTTAATTAGCATTAACAATCTTATCCATTATCTCATTATCTATGCCACCTGTAACACTGATATTGTCATCCTTGATCATCCCGAATTTATTCAACATCTCAATCAAAGCGATTCCCGATAGATATTTTAAAATTGTATCGCTCCATAACAGTTTTGGAATTGATTTTTCCGTTACATATTCAGGTTTATTGGTGTTAGGTTTATAGTAAGTGGGTAATTCTATGTATACCATAACGTTAGGTCGCGTGGTATTTTCGACAGCTTCTATAACTTTGACGATTTCAACCATTTCCTCTATTCTGTCAAAAGTGTTTGAAGTTTACGAATGTCTCGGATATAATTTAAAGTTGAATGAATCTTAGACATTCGTACTTATTTTAAGTATATTATAGAATGCTTATGGCCTTTTCTACTATGACATGACACTATATAAAAATCAGAATCCATCTCTGGATGTTGGGCAGTGAGATAGCATGGACATAAATAATAGGTTTATATAAACGCACATTCAGGTCACCCTGATGTTCAGTGCTCACTGCAATCCGTAGGCATCTGCTTCCAATCTCGAAGTTGTTGAAATTCGTTACAGATGCGTTACTAGCATGGGGTATGTGTTCGAGCATGTTTTACTGTGATGACTAACTCTTAAAACAAGAAAAAAAGCAATTTTCCTTGCCGTAGTATAGACTTTTTTCCGTAGGCAAATCTCAATAACCTTAAAATTTTAAATAAAACAACAACTATAGTACAATAAAAAGCTGCGAATTTTACTCACTCACGTATTTTGTCATTATCCTTTGTCTTGTGAGAATTAGATATTGTCTTTGCAGAATCTTTTGGAGACGACAACGCTGAAACGGCCAGTATTTCAATCATAATATAAACAGTACAATTCATATTATATGATCATATTTTAAAATAGCCTACAGATTCAACCGTATTTTAATCATGCATTGATTCAATGCGTTAACGATTTTGCCATGTTTTTGCCATGTTTATGTAATGCGATTTAAAAAAAATGAAAAATTACATTGCCTACAAGCTGCAACCCTTCCAATTGACGACGACTGTAAAAATCGCATAACTTTACAGATCGTCTTCAACAGGGATACAAGAACTGCTAGTAATACTCACTACTTGGATATATTTTGCTCATTTTATTATGTGGCTCGTTATATACGATTTCATATTTATATGTATTAGTGGAAATATTAATGCTTTTCGGGTCTTTGTTTATATCACTTAAAATCCGAGAACTTGTTTTTATGTCATCTGTGTCTTCTTTAACGTCCATCGCCTTCGGGGTATTCAGTAATGTAGATAATATTTTAGTATTTCTTCTAATTATTGTTGATTCGGGTAAAGTATATAATTTATAATTGTGTTTTTGCAAGAAATTATGATGCAAATAATTCATGCCGGATTTTAACCAACTTTCTGTATCTGAATTTCCTTCAGTTGTTAGCTCATTTTTCACGTTTTTACTACGAAGTTCACTATTGATAAAATCCTTGTATGTGTGCGTTTTAAATCCAGTAGATTGAGTGGTTGCCGCTCTTGGCCTAATTTTCCTATTTTTGCTGTGTAAATCAATTACTGTTACATCAATTTCTTTCAGTTTTGTAATATTTTCAAATGCAGCGTTTTTATAAAATTTATGAATTATATCCTTTATATTGTTGTATGCTTTTTTATTGGTGTTGGTACTTTCAGATTTTATATTATCATCGTAATAATTACTTCGCTTCATAATTCTTTGGTTGACATTTTTTAAATTCGGGTAAATATATTTAGTTTTGGTACATAAAGGCCTCTGATTTCCTTGTTTATGCAAATTACCATCAAATTGTCGTTCTCGTGTACCGTCTTCAAATTCTGTAGATATATGTTTCGATTTTTCATCAACACCAAACTTATCAGCCGGCGCCGTTATTAAGTATGGATTTTTCGGTAACATTTTTCTTAAATAGTCTTTTCTAATATCATATGGTTTAATTTTCGGAAGTTCTGTCATTGGAGCGGTTACTGACTCCACGTCAATTTCATTGTCTTTGAGAAATTTGTCAAAATCGTTTAAGTTCATTGGTAAGGGTGTACTATAGTATTGCTGCGGAGCTGCGTTAATTTTTGTCAGGTTTTTGAACTAAAATCAAATACAAGTAGATGATAGATATTAAAGAAATATCGTAACTTTGTTGTGAAATGTCGTTAAAATGTTGTTAAATCGTTAATAAATGACGGTTGTTCATAAATGATATCCTATTATAATTAGATGGAAACTTGTATCGTCCACACTAAACGCAATTAATAAATTGTAATTGTTAAGAAGTATATTCGGTAGTCTACTTTTAATTTAATAGACACCAAGTAATTGAAAATTTTATATTAGTTTACTTAAGCGTTTTATGCATTTAATTAATATTTACTCACCCCTGCCTCACCCTTACTGTCGTTGAAGCGATTTGCTGCAAAAAAGTACTCCTTTAAATAACATTAATATAATTATATAAATTTGCTGTTTGTATATATATATATATATATATATTATAACTTATTATATAACACATTTCATAACGTTAATATTATTAGGGCAATTATAAATGTATGTATATTTGATTATTAAAAGATTACTATGAGATATAGCGTGATGTTTTCTGTTAATATTTTTAGTAACAAATGTAAAAATAAGTGTATTTTATTTTATATAAGACTAGCTTTTGCCCGCGACTTCGTTCGCGTGTAATAGTTACTTTAGGCTGAATTTGATGTATCTCAAAATAAATTATAGCCTATATGTGGCCGAGGACTAGTAGCTATATAATAAAAAAAGTTTAATCAAAATCCGTCCAGTAGTTTTTGCGTGAATGCCGGACAACAGACAGACATACAGAAATTTCAAAATTATTTTTTTTGGCTTGTGTCACTTGTATGAAGACCCCTAGAGGTATTTTTTTAGTTTTTATTCAATGTACAGAATTGAACTCTTCGACAGTTTTATTATATGTATAGATAGATAGATAGATAATAAACTTACAGATTTTCTTTGCAACAGAATTGTCTTCGCGATAAGTGAAACTTTTGTCATAAGGAAATATCGGTGTATTTAAAGGCAGGTCTGCCCTAAATTTGCCGGTAGGATTGTTTAAATCTGTAAGTACATACAACAAAGTTGTTCATTTAGTTCATTTATAAAATGTGGCTTTAATCAATAGAAATTGGATATTGCGTGATACATTTGGCTCAGTGTCAGTACACAGAAAACTTAACAGAGCAAGTGTATCGTGTCGCTAATGATGATAGTGAAAATAGTGTACTATTAAGAAAAAGCTCTGTAATTTTCGAGAATTAAAAAGTATAGACTAATATCAAAATATTATTATGATTTATTATTTCATAGTTTCAGTTCCATCTAAAATCAAATTAAAACTACAAAGTAATTAAAAGAAATTACGCATATTTTCCTTAACTGATTTCGGGTCTACGGTAGATTTTTGTAAATACTTCCTTTCGTTAAAAATATATTCCAAGCCGTCCATATTTTTACAATTCGCAACTTTCTCCCTAAAGTCAGATTTATTTAAAGAGTCTCTGTTTGTCAATATATGATTTTTATCTTCACTCGTAGAATTACTGTGCTTTTTAGAGGGTTCTTGATTTAAAATCGACGTTATATTTTCGTTCAGTATGTCATTATACCATAGAATCAGATCATTGAAATAGTTAGGAATTGATTTCACTGTGCCGGTATCCAAAGTCTGAATATGCGGGTTTGTAAATTTTTCTGCTTTTATATAATCTCGCTTTGTAACCATCACCGGCGTCTTCACAACCACGTTAGGCATTGCAGAACCACGACTAATTTGAAAATAACTATGATTATCCAAAAAGTCATATACTTGTGGCAACGCTTCTTTAGATTTTAAGTTTATTTTTTTCTTATGATTTTCTACAGGATGTTTAGCTAGTCTCATTAGATTCGGTTTTACTGATAATTGCCTAACTGGTTTTAAAAGAAGATAGTTCTCATTTGGGCTAAGATTTTTATTATATCTTCTATACATTTTTGTATTTATTTTTTTCTTATCTTGGTTCTCCCTATATATAAAATCACTTGTTTTAGGTGTTAATTTACTAAATAGTAAATCAGATTCAGTGGCATTAACTATTTCTTTTATAGTTTGTATATTAACGTTAAATATAGAATCAGTTGCTTGATGTGTAGTTGTAGTTCTTGATTGTGTATCTGTAATATTTTTATGATTATCTGTAAGTGGAGCGAAATTTTCAAATTTATTTTTGAAGACAATTTAAAGGAATGAACGTTATACTTAGTAACAGGGAAGAATACTTAGTCGTTTTATTAGAATAACCTTTTTCGAAGTCATTTTTAATCGTTTCTTCCTTTAAAACACTATTCAAATAATGTTCATCATATTTTTCAAGCTGCTCATCCTCTGTAATATTCGGTATTTGTTTTATTATATCTTCAATATTTTTATGATGTTCATTCTTAAAAGATTGAAGTTTTCGGGATGTTATATATTCATAGTAGTTTTCGTTTTTTGAACCGGTGGGGTCTGGTTTTATACTAAATATTTCTTTTATTTTCTTTACAGGATCAAACCTCAGAAATCTGGTCTGGTCACGTTTTTTTATTTTTCGCATAGTTTTTTTATGAAGATGTAGTCTTTCCAGCAAATCTTTGATTCTATGCTTATTATTGGTAGGATTGTGTAGTTTTACTATTGCTGTTTGTTTGTTAACTAGATCAGCATCCACAAAAGCACATTTTTTATTACTAACATCTAATTTGGAAACCATGTCTATACCAGTAGACACTTTTTGAAGTCCTTTAGTTATCTTGTTGTTAATTGGACGATTTGTAATTTTCACGTCTTTATTAATTAATATTCTTTTAAGTCTATTACTTTCTTCTGTAATATCATTAAATTCTTTTTGATATTCAACATTATTCATGTCCAATATCTCTGTAGTTTCAATTTTACCTTCTATATTTTCATTGTTTTTTAAATTATTTTTACCCTTGATGAGTTTTCTGTGTTTTAGAGAATATGTTGTTGGAACGTTATTATTCGCGTCCTCCCTTTGTTTATCAAATAGGTGTAAATCGCCTGTGTGTGTATTAAATAAAAATGTTTGAGGTTTAAGAGACACTGTTTGAGATGAATGGAATTTTTTGGGTTGTTCTTTATCAATAAACACAAAGAAATGTTTTTTGAGCCACGAGTCTTCTGATTTTGTTGATATTTCCTGATCTTCTAAGGTTCCAGAGTCTACAAACCTTCGCCTCTTCTTTGTGGACTGTATGTTGGGTATTTTATCAAGAATATACTTACCAATATCATCTACTTTATGATGTCTATGAGCTTGATAACGTACTAAATTGGAATACTTTTGATCCTCTTGTTCTTTAATATTTTGGAAATTCAAATAGTGTCTGTAACCATTGACATAGTCACTGTAAGATATTTTATCACTCAATCCTTCAAAGCTGGTGTCTTCTGTGGTAATATCAGTGGAATATTCATTATTGTTCGAATTATTTAATTTTGTTTGTTGATCGTTGTCAAAATCTTTATAAGATCCTATTTCTCCATCATTGTAAAGTTCATCTATATTCTCTTTTAGACTTAAATCTGAGAATATTTTATAATTGCTTTCAGGAAGCTTTTTGTTATGATCAGCATATCGCTTTGCTGGCAAATTCTGTGTTGCTAACATTTTCCATATATTATCTTCATGAGATTTTGCTAATAATTGCTCATATAAAGTTATCATCATATTATCGTCACCGAGAATTGGTATTGTGGGCAAAGTAGTTATTAAATTGGTTTGTTTATTTTGATTTTTCTTTGAATGTTTTCTTTTCATCGGTAATTTTTTAGTTTTAAGAGACTGCGTACACGTCGGTGTCAATTTACCTTTATTTTTATTAAGGTAATCAGTTACAGTGCTTTTCATTTGTTTTACTTCATTGTGAAAATCGCCCTTCAGTTTATATTTAGCTTTTTTGAAAGCCTTTTTTAATTCATGTTGTAATTTGTCTTCAATACATTGTGCCATTTTTTTACTGTCCTTCTTCAAAGATCTAACAAAGATCGCATGATTAGAAGTAAAATTTACTGCATCGTTATGCAAATTGGGTGTTCGTTTTTCGTTCCGGTTTATTTCATTATACACGGTAGATGGATTACTTTGTCTCAACATATTGGAATTACGAAATGTGGCATAAAATGTTGCTTCTGTAACTGCATTTGATATAATATCGGTAAATGAAGGCGTAAGTGCTTCAAATAGTCTGAACTCTTTTTCTTTTATATCAGTTAGTAAGGCTTCAATTTGAGCTATAATTGAATCTTGAAACCCATCATTAACAGTTGAGCTTGTCACCGTGTCATTATTTGTACCTTTAGTCGAAAGAAATTCTAAAAATGGTGTGTATGAGGAAGTTCTATTTTCTATTCCATATAATTGCTTCAATTCATTAACTCTGTTCGTTATTAATGATATATCGGTTGTCAAATTATTGCGGCTATTTATTTTCGGATCAAATGTTTGGATGGAAGATAACATACTACTTTCTAAGGATGTTCCCGTAGCAACACTTTTAAATGTTGTTTTATTGTGATTATTGCTAAACTGTCTTTTATTGTTGGTGGCACTAAATTCTTCCTCTTGATTGAGAATTGTTAGATCTTTTTTTCTTCTTTTTACTTTTTTATGCTTTCTTAACTCGTGTTGTTTCTCATCTGTACCGTATGGCATAACTTCAATATTGCGTTCGGTACAATCTTTAGTTTTAGAAGTAGTATTTCTAGCATCCTTCGTACTAGTCTTTGTATTAGCGTTTTTATTTTTGTGTCGAAACCAAAATTTACGTATTTTAGATTTCTTTCCCACTGTGCCTGTAATGCAATTTTGAGTCACCTTTGAATGTTTTTTTTCTATTGATGCACGCAGCAACAGATCGGGGGTTGAAGTAATAAATTCGAGAAATTCCTTTATATTTTTAAGTTCCACTCTTCTAGCCTTGGTAGCAGGGTTTGCTTCATTTCTTTTACGATGAAATTTGCCACGTCTAATATTGTACTCCGTTGTATATTCTACACTGTTCAAGTTGTCGATAATATCATCAAATTTGTAGTCGTTGTCGATACTTTTATATATAGTGTGCCCGTTAACAAATACCATTAGATAAAATAACCTGAAAATTGAAAAATTGGTTAACAAGTTATTTTATCCCATTTATCAATCGCAGAGTACAAGTAGATAAGAGAGTAATGTATTAGAAGTATTTTGTCGACGACATGCCCATGTATTATGCATGATAATTTTCTCACATCCCTCGTAACATTTAGCAATACTGTAGTATGCGGTTTATGTTTGAATACAAATAGCAAACATAGCTGCAATGTTCGGCGAAAGGTGGTTACAGTGGCACGTAAGTAGTTAAAGATGAATTAAAAAAAACTGACAATTCACCATTAAATAACGAATCTACCATTAATTTATAAATATGAATTAGACTAGAATTAAAATTGTATTCAAGATACATGCGTGAACATCATTATTGACATTGAATATTAGTTGAATCAAGAACCTGGATTAATGTATGTAACTTCAACGGCGTGTACGTACCATAAAAACTTAACCAATAACATTTGCAAATTGTTAACAAATCCAAACCTTGCATGATAATAACATACAATATTCACAACACAAACTCAAAAACAATAACAATACAGTTTTACAATATAAATTACTGCACGAACATGGCAGTCATTTCAATTGTTTTCTGTGACACTGAAGAGTTTATCTTTTTTAAAGAAGAACACTGTGACTTAACATAAATAAAACCTTATTTAAAGCTCGCGAGAGTGTGAATGAGTAATTACAAGACAATTTGCATGCGATTTCTGTATAACTTGCTCAAGTGATCTATTTCGCGAAGAAACATTTTCAGTAATGTGCTGTTAGTCTAACGGCAAACTTAACATTATATACTCCACGTAGCCTTACTGCTAATTACGAATGACAACATAACAAAGAAATACATATTTTTTATTTACTTTATTTCTGATATTTTTTTCGTTTCTAAGTAGCTTTGTAATTGAATACGATAGATATTTATATACAATATTATGTACATCTTTATTTTGAAGACGGAAGAGAAAAATGTATAACGTGGGTTTAGTCGTCGCTGGCTCTTAGACCATTTGTATAACAACGTTTTTGGAAGGCCAATATTATGTACAACGTGGTTATGGTATATTAATGTTACGCTAAAGTTATACGACTCAATTTTCCTGATGCGTTTCTAAGAATAAGGTATTTGTAACCTAGTTTATAGTACACACAATAATATATGTATTACCGTATATATTTTGTAGGGTGACAATAAATATCCATCGCTATAACGGTTAAAGACAGTATCGCGAAGAAACCTACACACCACAGATTTATCATAAATATTCCCTGAGTGCCAATCCACACGTATAGCTATAATGATTTCAACTAAAAAAACGTGTTTGAATAATTCGTTTTGTTTCAGGTACTTAGGCATGGGCGGTGCTTTTTTTCGACCTTTTCACTGGTCCACTGCTGGACCCGGTCTCCTCTCATAGCAAGAGGGATTTAGGCCACAGTCTATCACGCTGGCCAGGTGCAGATTGGTAGACTTCCTTACAGGTTTAAAAGAACGAAAGCTATTAATTTAATACTTGATATAACGTGAAGGTTAAAACAAATCTCAATCTGTTCGCAGTCATGGTCGCCCCGTTCAGATATCTTCATGCGATAACCTCTCGACAGAGTGCCATCTATCGCTTAGTCTCGTTTGTGATTTCGGAAAATGAAGTGCGCGCTGGTACTGCTCACCGCTCTCGCCTGCGTCGGGGCGGAGCATCTCGTTGTTGGGAACGTGGCTAACCGAGTGAAGTTGGCTAAACATGACTTGGTGGATTATAACGCGATACCCTTCATGAAGAGAGTGAAGTACTATTTCTATAGCACCGACACGAGGCCAATTCAGGTAAGATGTCGTAATACATATACGTACCTATATATGTATTTTTTTCCTATTGTAGTCTAAATTATTTCCGAAGTGCTACACCCATGAAAATTTGTAACCGATCTCTAATAGGACTATAGGTGTAATAATAATATCTTGGGTCTATTACCACACGACCATCCGATTCGAAATTAGGCAGAATCTATCCTATGCTGACCAGACAGCTGATAAACTAAATACATAAATACTATATAATACTTATGTAGATATTTTTATTACACGCAGGATAGAACCAACAAGGGTTTTCTACACTCAAATGTTTATCCTGGGTGGGAGTCGAACCCACGGCATCCGGTTTATCAGTAAGGGTCTCTAACCACTCGACCCAGAAGCCAGTGAAGTACGTCGATGTTAAGTAGTTCAGTTAGTCAAAATTATTAGTCGGATAGTATCATTGGGAACGGTACAGCAGGAAAAATGCAATTACTTTAGTTGTTATGCTAGTATTTTTGTGACAGACGCATTACTATTCTTGAGGACTACGACGGCTTTTAGATCCAGGTGATTCGGCTCTCTACAATTTTAATAACAGTATAATATGTAAATAATTCAGTATGTATTTTTTAGTTATTATTTCATTGTCGTCTTTTACGGGACGATTTGGTTGCTCACCGAGAAAGCCCTTGAATAATGAAAAAATCAAAAATGAACTTTTTATTTTTTTTAACATTTATAATTTTAATAAGGATATTTGTTTCAGGGAATCCAAGCGTTGGATACGCTACACAGTAAGGCTTCGATAAATATCACTGCGGGAGGCCCGGGATTCCCCTTTGTGAATCTTCGTATGAAAAGCGAACGTGGCCGTGGTTTGTCGTACGACATAGGTATTTACGTGGCGGAAGATTTCTTTTATAACACCCATTAACCATCGAAGGCCGCATTCAGTGGGCAGCCTAATAAAAATTATAGGCTGGGACCATCAAGAAAATTTTTTCAGTTAATTTTTACCATACTGGCCGCCATTCCATAGAATCTATAGCTATAACAGCGCAGAGAATTTAAAAGTAATAAATGATGTCTACCTCTTTTGTCGTTTTACTATTGCACAATTAAACACGTATTATTGTACTACGCAATATTGTAATAAACGATTTTGTTATTTTATTTTAATGGCAACATTCACCAGGCACATTTGACAATGTAAAGTTTACACTTGTAAGAAAACTAAGTTTTCAAGGAAATCTATTACCAAGGTCACATAATCTTAAACGAACTTGTGGAACACTCATAACCCAGACGGGGCGGGAGATTGCAAATGAATTGTCCACTAACGCCATCAATATTTCAGGCGTAAAATTATGTAACACAAAGTAATTTTGCATCTTAGAATAAAACTTTATTAATGTATATAACGATCTGCTTTGTAGTCCTAATCTATTCGCCGTCGTGCAGTAAGCGGGAGTACTGAGCACTGTGCGCGTGCAATGCGCGCTCAGCACTGAGCAACGCTCGTTGGGAGCGCAGGTTGGCGATGAGCGCGCTTTGCTGAGCCGCCCGCCCGCTGAGCGCGGTCAGCTGACACTGAAGATGCTTTATTGTCGACTCGTGAGACGCTGACAGGAAACGGGTGGAATTGCGATATTCCTGAAAAAATGTATGCTCGATTTGTGGTGTTCAAGCTGTTTATGAGTTAACATTAATCGCACAACAACCAATCAGCTCTTCGTCGTCAAAGGTTTGTTGTAAGAAAATGCTATTTAGCATTAAGACCGTTTGGTGTATGGCGTTTACTGTAAAGTGTTTTTTATTCATTCATTCGTTTATTTATTTGTACCAATTGTTAATACAAAATGTTACCATACGATACGGTACTGTCGAATTACGTAGGATTAAATAAACATTAAATGCTTATTGTAGAAAACAAGCACCATCCCGTACAATAACGAATTAAAGGGCAAGAAAGATGAGTAAAAAAATATAGAACATTTTATACTACTCATTTACAAAGATCTTAAATTTTACTTAGTTACAGCATTAAACAGCAGATGGCGTTGTACGTGTTACATTAATATGGACAAATGTTACTTAAAAATTAACAATTATAATCAGGTACAACAAATAACTTTGTATGTATAATTATCGTGTACCTTACCTTATCTTACCTTACCTTTTCGGACAACTTTGCGGCTTCGAGCTGTTGCTTGAGGCTATCGACGGTCTCCTCTTGCGACGCGCATCGCGCCTCCAAACTTCCATTTTTTACTTTATATTTTTTTATTTCCACTGTTAATTTGTCCGCCATACTCCGCTGCTCTTTATACAGACGGTCCTTTTCCTGGAGGCAAATACCTGATGATACATAAAACCGAAGAGATCTATTGTTTGAATGTTTTATTTGAATTATTATTTTTCGTTTTTAGAGTTGTCCCAAGTTATTGTTGTTAATGTTAGCTTCCCCTAAGACTGTACTAGATGTTAACTCACGTTAAGTCTATTCTGTATCGCGAGGTATTTTACTTTCATATCGGCCGATTCGGATCTCATATTGTTAGCCGTGTTGAGTAGCGTCATTCGTTCACTCTCCAATTCGGCGACGTGCGTCAGGTGAGCTTCGCATTGTTTGTTCTGAAAATAAAAACAATTGCATTTTGACAACATGGAAAACAATAGGGACAAAGGATGCGACATACTGTTATCAATTACGTAATTTCACGCCTGTAATCCCCGAAGGGGTAGGCAGAGGAGTGTAGTACACCCCCACATTTCACCAGTTACG